>CABFVX010002545.1:38093-104737 GCA_902151425.1 Timema shepardi | reverse complement strand
GAAAGAACAAACGGTTAACCAATATGGGGCCTAGTTAAAATGTTTATAAATTATACCTTATGCGTTCAAGATAGTGACAGCTGTGGAAAATATCAATCAACTCAAAACTATGTGTTGTACTTATCCATACTAAGATTTTAGGCGTAATTAAATGCATAAGAGGTATAGAGTATGCATTATCAAGTTTTATATCCCTTGACAGCATGCATTTCATTACTTTATTCTTTTGTAATAATTTCCCATCTAATTTCGTTCTTACTAGTTAAAATTGTTTCTAAATATTGAAGTAACCCTGTCAAATGATATGTTTAGGGAATTTTAGGTTTATTTAAGAATATGACTGTTTTTTATAAAAAAGTATTTGTTGGTAAGATGGCACTATTGAAATAAACATGATATCCTTTATCTAAATTATTGTTTATTTTCAATAATTTTGATTTTGCCAATTTTCAGAAATAAGCTGTTAGTAAGTTAACATTTAAAATGGGAGTCCCTAAGTTTTTCAGGTGGATAAGTGAAAGATATCCGTGTTTGAGTGAATTGGTTAGAGAGTACCAAGTAAGTTTATACTGTCTTGGTATTAGTTATATCGCCATTGCAAGGGCAAAATATAATTTGTACTTTTTATAAAACAAGTTCCCTTACTTTATTACAAGTGACTCTGATTTAATAATTTGATAAGTAGGATCAAAAAGGGTTTCTCATGCTATCTGATTTTATCCAGGCTATTAATGAACAAATACATTTATAAACATTTAACAGTCAGGAAATGGTTTACGTTGGTCAACTAAGTTAATCTAACAACAGCCACTATCCAACCCCACATGTTGTGGGTTTTCCTAATCCCATGTCCTACACACTAGCCTGGCTTACGCGGTTACCTTTTAAGTTTTTACCCGTTTAAGCTCGCATGTAGATGCATTTTTACAATAACCTTAAAACAAATTAACAAGACCCATGCTATAAACACAAAACTTATTGAATAGCACAATATATTAATTAGATATAATAGATAAATGGGGAATGGCATGGTTCATACAACAGTTAAAATACACTTTGTTTGTCACATAGCAATATAAACATTTTTCTATAGAAAATATTTACACACAACAAGAATACAACAGTTTGAATTAGCCTATACAGATATTTAGACTCTTTTGATTTTCTAGTAACTTATTTATCTTTTAAAAAGTTAAAAATGAACTCTCAAGTCACAGAAGAATGTACTTATATATTTAAGGGAATGGAATAGTCCTAACATGTAACCAGAAGTATTTAAGTGGTATGCAATTAATTAATATTTTTATAGAACTAGCTCAAAATAAGGATAGGTAGATATTTTTCTTTTTCTATAATAGTGTTCCAAGTTTCTAATGCTATAGATTAAGTAACTGTATTTTATTTTATTTATGACCTTTGGGGCAATGTTTTTTTTAATTCAGCATATTTAGCATAGGCTATACTAATTAAATAAGCCTATTAAACACATGGCAATAATAAACCATTACAGGAAGCTCAATATGATCTTATTATTTTAACATTTATTATTAGACAGATAAATAGTTAAGCTATTATATTTGTTTATCACAGTTATAGCCACATCTAAATATCATATTCTTTAAATTGAAAAATGACACCCTAACATGGATCCCGGGTTTGATTCCTGTTTCCAGGTGTAATTATAACTAGACCTACATCTTTACCTAACCCAAATTCCACCTAACCTTATTCTAGAGTCACAATTTAACTCTTTTTGTGCTTTGTAAAACATATATTTTATAGTAGCCTCTATTTTTTTACCAACATGAATATAGGTATAATGTGTACTTATCTTGTACAGGACAAGTAATAAGTCCACATACCCCTAATTAATTTTTTTTTTATGGTTCAAGCAGATGACGTGAGACCATCCCATCCTATATGAAGTTACATGCATTACATTCCTTTGTAACTCATGAGTGAAATGAGAACTCTCACTAATCTAGCTCAGAATCAATAGTTTCTGGTGCGTGAACTGCCATAGATTGCACATTCATCAGAAAACATAACCTTTATGTTGGACACTGCAATTGGAAATTGATCTAATAAAGCGTGACAGGCTGAAGTGTGTAGTTCCATGTATCAATCTGATAATTCATTAACGGGCATTGTGTGAAACAGCCTAAGCGGCACCCTATTAAAGCGATTCTGGAACACATCCATTATTTGCGCCATTGTTTGTGAACTGACAAAATTGTCACTAACTGCTCCTCAACACTTTTAAGCTTGATTCACATGTTCACTGAAAATATAAAGCAAAATTTGCGCAGTAATTCACACACTTTAAGTTGACCCATGATGCATTGCAACACTAACTAGAAACAGCTGATTTTCTACATATTTTATTTTCTAGTGGATAAATAAATAAATATATTGATGAAACAAATAGCCGAAACTATTGTTAATGTATTTTAGTGGGGATATTCCCTCATAGATATCATATTCTGAAAATTGAAAAATGACACCTGGACACGGGAATCGAACCCGGGACCTTCGGCTTAGTACGCCAATGCTCTTACCACTGAGCTATCCAGGATTCGTCCCGTGCCCATGGTCATTCTTCACTCATAGCTTAAGGCAGAGTCAACGCAACACTAATGGCTGCGTTGTCCGATGGCTGTGATCTTAGATAATCACATGTTTATAAGCTGACGACTCCCGCACGTCCATCTTAGACTCTGCCTTAAACTATGAGTGAAGAATGACCATGGGCACGGGACGAATCCTGGATAGCTCAGTGGTAAGAGCAGTGGCGTACTAAGCCGAAGGTCCCGGGTTCGATTCCCGTGTCCAGGTGTCATTTTTCAATTTTCAGAATATGATATCTATAAGGTGAATTCCTCACTAAAATGCATCAACAATAGTTTCGGCTATTGGTTTCATTAATATATGCAATCCTGTACAATTATATATATAATTGTCAATTGGCAGCAAAATCGCCAACTACCGAGTCGCTGATGGCTGCGTTGTCCGATGGCTGTGATCTTAGATAATCACATGTTTATAAGCCGACGACTTCCACGCCAATCTCAGACTCTGCCTTAAACTATGAGTGAAGAATGACCATGGGCACGGGACGAATCCTGGATAGCTCAGGGGTAAGAGCATTGGCGTACTAAGCCGAAGGTCCCGGGTTCGATTCCCATGTCCAGGTGTCATTTTTCAATTTTCAGAATAAAATAAATATATATATAATATATTTTCCAGTGGATATATATTAGATAATCCTCACGATGGATGTTTTAAAAGTATAATGCTGTGTTGTGGCACAATCCAATACATCAATACACACGCTTTATATTAATGGATTATCTTTTCGAATCTCCTCACAAAGGCCAACAAAGCTGACTGCTTGCTTCTGGTTATAGAGTGCATACATTGTCAAATGCACATGCACACTGATTTGAGATGGTTTTCTCTGAGATTTGGTTGGTTCTCCTGTGCCGCATATCTCAGGGCGAACGAAGTAAGAGATGAGTTGAACTTAAGCGGAACAGCTCACGCTGATAAGGCGGAAATCTTGTGATTGGCTTGGAGCTCGTAACATGACCACTTTTTTTGCTATGCGCTTATCTTTTGGCGAACGTGTGGCTCTACAGTTAACTGTTGCAGCTTACGTTAGCCATGCTGTAGTGCGTTACACTGAAATACGAGGGGGAACCCAAAAGAAACCGGACTTTTGCTCTAAAAAATTAATTTAATAAGTTTTTTACAAAATTCTTTCAGTCTCCTTCAAAGTACTCTCTATTAGATACGATGCACTTGTCCAGTCTTTTTTACCACCGTTTGTACCACCTCTGGAACTCTTCAACTCTGATATCGTCCAGTACCCTCTGCGAAGCTGTTTTCACAGCCTCCACATCATTAAAACTCTTTCCTTTTTGGTTTTTTTTTTCATTCTCGGGAACAGAAAAAAGCCGCACGGGGCTAGGTCTGGTGAATACAGAGGGTGGGGAACGATAGCCCACCCCTGAGAGCCCAAATAGCAGTTCACAGACAAGGTCGTGTGTGCGAGGGCGTTGTCATGGTGAAGGAACCATTCACCTGATCACCAGAGTTCCAGGCGTTTTCTTTGCACATCCTCCCTTAAACGCCTTAAAACTTCCAAATAAAAGTACAGATTAACAGTCTTACCAGGGGGGACAAATTCCCGATGCATAATTCCACAAACATCGAAAAAAACAATGATCATCGTCTTAACATTCAACTTCACTTGTCTTGCTTTTTTTTTTGTCGGAGGGAGTTGGTGGTCTTCCACTGGCTAGGCCCTTGTTTAGTTTTGGGGTCATATCCGTAACATCAACTCTCATCACCTGTAATGACCTTGGTCTAAACGTTTGGGTCACCTTCAATCTGATTTTTCAAATCCTGGCTCAAATTCAGACAAATGGTTTTTTGATCCTGTGGAAGCAGGCGAGGAACAAACTTAGCGGCAACACGTTTCATTTGCAAATCCTCAGTCAAGAACGAGCTCCAACTCACTCCTGTCTGCTCTGAAATTTCGTCGATCGTGAATCGACGATCCTCATAGATTTTTTCAATGTTTTCATTGTTTCGAGATGATGAAGGGCACCCAGATCAAGCATGATCTTCAACACTCATCTTGCCACGTTTAATGTGCCCAAACCACTCGAAAACTTGTGTGCGGCTCATAGCATCCTTCTTCAACACTCATCTCGCCACTTTTAATGTGCCCAAACCACTCGAAAACTTGTGTGCGGCTCATAGCATCCTTCTTCAACACCCATCTCGACACGTTTAATGTGCCCAAACCACTCGAAAACTTGTGTGCGGTTCATAGCATCCTTCTTCAACACTCATCTCGACACGTTTAATGTGCCCAAACCACTCGAAAACTTGTGTGCTGCTCATAGCATTCTTCTTGAAAGCCTGCTGAAGAATTTGGTAAGCTTCTGTGGCTGATTATTCAAGCAGGAAGCAAAATTTCAAACACACTCTTTGTTCCTTTAAATCTGCCTTAATGATTTCACAGGCAGCAAACAAGAACAGTTGAGAAAAACAACACTACAATCAAATGTAACCTGCTACGCAGACACCATTTGGGCAACTGATTTGGGAAGGTCTCTAGTAGACCCACCCAACTCTCTACTACACCTAGGAAAGGCCACACACTTTCAATCCGGTTTCTTTCGGATCCCCCCCTCGTATCTATGAATGAGTGAGTAAACAAACTGGTCACCTTGAAATAAGAAATTGCCAACTTAAACCAAGAACCAAATAAACACTATTGCCAAACTACCTATTCAAATAACATGTTGATTAGCGTTAGGGTTACAATTACTTCTTGTCCACCCTGTAAATGTTATGTGGCATAAAATTACTAGTTAATTCCTATCCCTATCAGAAGCCCCTTCGTTACAATCAAAGCAAATTCATTCATTTCTTCTATATTTAACTCCATTTGTTAATTTACTTAGATAAAGAGAATTCAATAACATAGTGTTGCTTGCTCTTAACTAAGGGCAGAATGGACTTATTTTACTCTGAGTTAGAAAATAAATAACACAAATGATATGATAATGGTATTGTTTCAATAAATCTTCTGAAAAAAACTATTGGTAAGTTACCTTGCATCATCTATACATTACTTCAAACATAGTTTCATTTTTCTAAGTAAAACACTTCCAGTTTTTGTATAGCTTTTAAAGGATGTCCTATTCAAACAATTATTGGGGATTGGGGTTAATGTGTCCACCCCAACTAATGATCCCATTGTTCTATATTGCATTACATTATAAGATTTTTCTAGCGCAACGTCTTTCTACCTGTTCAGGTTATACACATATGTACTAATTACGCTAATGACCCAGGGATGAGGAAGGTTGAATTTAGATTTCCATGGAGGAAGAGTGGAAAACGATTTCAAAATGGTTTTGCACTCCAAGTGGAAAAAAACACCTTTAGTACACCCGACTGGGATTTGAATCTCAATCTCCATGTCTTTGGCAGTCTAGTCTAACATGAGAGCGATGACCTAGACCAGTGGTTCTCAACGTGGGGTACGCATACCCTCAGGGGTATGTGCAAGAAAGTTTGGGGGTATGTGAAATTATTCAAATAATGGTGGAAAGAGCTACTACAGTAGCCCCATGACTTCTTTGGTGCTGACTGACAGCTCACAGCTGACTTCTGACAGTCAACATTTAGGTATAATACCTAAATTTTGACTGTCAAATGTGACAGCTGCTAAACACATGTTTTTGCAGATCATTTGGTTCGGCGTAGGGATACATAATTTGGTCTGGTAACTTTTTAAGGCTGCCAGTCAGCACCAAAGAAGCCATGGGGCTACTGTACATTTACCAGCAGTGTAAGACAAAAGATCAGTCAAAAGTTATGAAATTAACCCAACTATATGACGAGGGGCGGTTCAGATTTTCTTCAATATTTGGCCTTGAGAAAATGATTTTAATGTCAAACATAAAATAGTTTTATAATTATTAGTAAATTAATAGATAAATTAAATGTGTTGGTGTTTATTTTAACTTGCTTTTTGAATGCAAAAATATATTTCACCTTATTATTACTTTGTTTTTTAATCACATTATTAGACCATTTATTTTCACTTGCAACAAATAAATTAGAAATAATTACTTCTCGTATTAATTAAACATTTTGCTAAAATTATGGGAATGGGCTGCCATGGGGTACACAAGCGAAAAAAGGGTTGAGAACCTCTGCCCTAGATCATGCGACCACCGAAGCAGGCTATAATAATTAGTAAGCCAACTCGAACCTGGGAAAACCAGCGCTTAATCATCATAATGTAATAATAATAATAATAATAATAATGATGCACTTTTTGGTTCATTTTGAATTTATGAATGATTTATCTGTTGTTTTTTTGTAATATAGATTCCTGAATTTGACAATTTATATTTGGACATGAATGGGATAATACACATGTGTTCTCACCCAAATGACTTTGATCCACACTTCAGGATATCAGAAGAAAAAATTTTCAGAGACATTTTTCACTATATAGAGGTAAGAAATTTAGCATTTCCAATTTTTATAAATATTGCACATGTGCCTATTCAACATTTGCATTTTCAGATCAATATTTTCTGGACAAAAATGAATTGAACCTATTTGTAAACTGTGTTTTGAAATACAGATTTTCTTTTTTAATTGTGACAATATATTTTGACAGCTCTAATTTTTGGTGAATATATATATCTTTTATGTCCCAAGTTGGATTATAATTTAAAAAGTAATAATCTTTAAAAAACAGGCCAGTTCAGTCCATGTTGGCATTGAAGGCGCTGCTTATCCAGTTTGAGCAAAATAAAACCGGGTTTTATGTTTACAAATATCTTTTGAATTGCAAAATTTATAAATTTTATAATTCTGGCAGCATCTTTGTTTTAGCATCGTATTTGTCAAGCGCGATTATGTGGCTTTCCCCACCACGAGGACCTATTAGAATCCAACATGAACTTGCTTTTAGGGCATTAAATGGCACGAGGGATGATTTAGAAAGGGAAAAAAGGGTAATGAATATCAACACACAGGCTGCAAATCATTGTTCTTATGGCACTGTTTGTATGGAGAGGACCACGGTACCATTAATATTAAATTAGCGCCTACTCATGTTAAATACAGGTACTAGCATGCCTGTTTGAGATTTAAATAATATGATATAAAACCGAGTTAAATAGTTACAAATCACACATGAAAAGAATTGGGTAACTTACATTATTACCTGAGTAAATAAAACAAAACTGAAAATTTTCAATATAATCTATTTTACTTTACAATTTTACTAAAGTAACATTGTATAATCAATATTATTTCACTTTTATGTAATTTTAAACTATGTTACTCGTTTTTCTACCATATTGTTTACCTCTTACACAATGTTTTAACATATTTTCTCTTAAAATATCTGTTATTAAATTTTCATAATAATAGTTCAAATTATTTTCAATCTAAAAGAACTTAACCAATCATATTCTCTCTTATACTGTATATTACTATTTATTAAGTTTAGCCTTAATGTTTTCTAAAATGTTAATGCCATTATTGTCAGAATTTTCAATAAGCTATCATTGTCTTTAGTTTTTGGCTCAGCACTATTAGATTGGCACAGGGAGTAAATGAGTAGAAAAAACAATCACTAAGCTAATAAATTATTATAATTGAAATTAAAAAACCCATGAAAATGTATGCTTATTTATTTTAATCTCTATTATTCCAGATTTTGATTCGTATGATCCAACCACAGAAATTATTTTTTATGGCAATAGATGGGGTCGCACCAAGGGCAAAAATGAATCAGCAGCGTGGACGAAGGTAAGTATTTTCACCTAAACTAAAGTTATATTTTATATTTGTAAACGTGTAAGAAGTGGACATTATTAACCTTTTTGCACTCCACACCTTTTCACTATTCTGATCTAAAATATTCAAACCAACTCATATATTTACCTCTTAACCTTTTAATCTATCCTGAAAAAAATATTTAACATACAAGCATTAATACCATCATTACTATAAACATATAAGAGCTAGGAAGAAAAAATGTCAGCAACTTGGCCCAGATTTTGTTTAGCTAAAAAGATTGAAAACATTTATAAAATGACTTAAACATATGAACAGAAACTCTCCATAAATGCACACGACTAAATCAAACACACACTTCACAAATGTAAATTAAAAAATACACATGCAATAAAAATTCTTTAGCAAAAATCTCCTGCATTCCGCTAAATATAACCTTGATTTAAAATATCTCCTTTAGAATAAAAGCCATCCCCTCCCAACTCAACCCTTTCCAGCTATGTTTCAGTCTCACCAGGAATTTGTATTTTGGCAAACATAAAAACGAAGAGAATACAATATTAATAATATTTAGCACCGCGTCTTACTACCCGTTCGGGTTATACGCTTTAAGTACTAATTACTCTAATAGATTAGGAATTGGGAAGGTCGAATTAGAGGAAGTGAATCCGCATTTGCGTGGAAGGAGAGTGGAAAACCATTTAGGAAAAACCACCCCCAATTCACCCGACCGAGATTCGAACCTCGATCTCCCCGTCCTCAGCAGTAGAGCTCAACACGACAAGCGTGTTAGCCAACTACGCCACCGAGGCGGGTAAAGAGAATACAAAGTTAATTGATTAGATTATCTTCTCATTCTGACAACCTGCATGTTTAAAACATTTATGCGATAATAAAATATTGATATTATTTATTAATATACTTATTAGTCGACCTCGGTGGTCTTGGGGTAAAGTGCTTGCCTCAGGACCCACTGTTCATGGTTTCAATCCTAGCTTGGCTTAACAGATTTTTCTTGAGCAATAAAAATTCATAGCACAACTTCCTTCCGAGGGTAAGTAAAGTCGTTGATCCCATTTCGATTTTGGCATGTAAAATAACCCTGGAAGATATGTGAAAATACCTTTTCTGGGAACTTTGGTAGGCCTTTTCACTCTTGCTTATAGAAATTATCATGTGCTGATATAATCAATCAGTCTATTTGAAAATTGCACATAAAATATCTCAAATAAATAAAATAAAATAATTGTTCAACATAAATGACACAAACCAAGAAAATATGATTTAAACTTCCAAAATGACCAAAGGATTACCTTTAAAATATACATTTCTAGTTTCTACAATCAGCGAAGCATGAAGAGAGTTTTGTTACAGATGAGCATTGTCTGTGTGTACCAAAAAATGATGACACGTAATCAAAATTCGGACCTTGTTCATAATTCATTGGAATACAAATAGTTCGCAAATTAAATTGAACATTCGGAAAATGAAATTTTAATGTATAATTCAGAGGTGATTAAATACATTTACTCTGTTTTCTGTTTTCATTAGACATCCTGCAAGAAAGAGCATTTATTGTTGTAAAATTCAATTTTAAGTTTGGTGTCTGTAGTGTTGTCTGATTCTGAACTAAGCTTAAGACTTACATAACTTTTTGTAAACTATTATATATGTGTGTGTGTGTGTCTGATTATGAACTAAGCTTAAGTCTTACGTAACTTTTTGTAAACTAATATATATATATATATAAATAAATAGATACTTTTGGATTCAATACCTGTGTTTCGCCATTGCCTAGTTAGTTTTTTTTTGTATAAACATACTTTGTATCAGTTATAATAAACTCTGAAGAAAATAACAAAACATTAAAAGTTATAAAACGAAATAATAGTATGGTTAAAAACCTAAATATTTCATTGAAGGTTTCGCTCTGCCAAAGAAGCCGAAGTCCTTGAAAAACAAGCCTTGTCAAAAGGCGAAGCACTACCGAAAGAGGAGCGTTTTGACTCCAACTGCATCACTCCAGGGACAGTGTTCATGGCCAGGCTTCATGAACAGCTCAAGTACTTTGTAGCGCATAAGATCACGACAGACTCTATGTGGCAAAAGTGCAAGGTCATCCTCTCTGGACATGAGGTACGTATGTATGTTGGTCATAATACTTGGCTTGACTCTGATTTGGAAAGCTAAGTGTACTGAGGGTGTTCCCTTTCACAACAAGCTCCCCACTCCAACTGATTTTCCATTTCCTCTCTAGATGAATACAAGTGCATTTATTTAAACTTGTAGCTTGTTATTGTATGCTAGCATACTCTCTCCTCACTCCTTATCCCGTGATGTTTGGTGAGACCGCCGCTAGGCGTCGCAAGGATAGAAAAGGGAGTTGCGTGGCGGTAGGACATTTGACTCGCATATGAAAAACCGAGAGGTAACATCTGATCTACTTGACGAGGCGAGGCGTTACACAGTTTATAACCTCTTATACTTTTTGTTTGAATAAATTGTTTGAGTTGAAAAAGTGTGATTTATTATACTGTATTATAATGTGGACCCCAGATATTTTTCTGAAACGGCACAGGTAACCCTGAAGGCATTACAAACTTCTCACGCTGCATTCTGTTACCTTTAATTATATGAATTAAGTGGTTAATGAAAGAGATGGGTTGAATCCTATATTTCTCAAATACAAATCTTAAATTTTCTTTTGAATCTTGAATACAAATTAAAATCCTTGAACTTTTAAAAATGTTCAATTTTGGTTTATAAATATAAATCACCCTAATAAAAAATTCAACTAAAATCCACATTTATTTTAAATAATTTTCATTCTGAGCGTTTATGTTAATTAAAATTAATGTTCACATGTCAAAAATCTGCACTCTCATTGAATAACATGTATTAGAGTCGAATCATTTCTAAAATTTCGCCGATTTTGGTGTCGGTACTATTATTTCAATGCTTGGTTTCAAATTCACCCCCTTTTCACCTCATATTTTCACCTATTTGGGTCATAAGCATTACCTGTTGGTTACACTAATGATTGAGAGATATAGGAGGTTGAATTTTGTAGGAAATGAACCCACACTTATGTGAAAAAAGAGTCGGGGAACCTCTTAGGGGGGAAAACTTAACACACCTGACCAGGATTTGAACCCCAATCTTTTCTTCATTGGCAGTCCAGTCTCTTAGGACTACGGACCTTTCAACTACTGAAGCGGGTCAAATTTCATCTCGCGTACTAATCAATAGCCATTGTGGGCTCTCTCTTTAATATGGGTTGACACAATATAATACTCAACCTTATTTATTTTGGGTTTGGGATTGAAGTAGGTTTTGCATCCCCTTATTTACATCCTAAATATAACTATAATTGGTCAACTTTGGTTTAGTAATTGATCGCGGGAAATAACACGAAATCTGTGCTGTTCCAGACTCCCGGGGAAGGTGAACACAAGATAATGGACTACATTCGGTTCATGAAGAGCCAGCCTGACTATGACCCCAATACCAGGCATTGTCTGTACGGCCTGGATGCTGATCTCATCATGTTGGGGCTTTGTACCCACGAGCCTCACTTCTCGTTACTCAGAGAAGAGGTACATACTGAACGAGCATGTGGGAACAATCACTACACATCTATATGGGTCTTCAAATTAGTGATTTATAGCTTATTAATAGCTGTGTTGGCATATTATTACACTTAGGGTCTTGGTAGTTTGAGTTTAATGGGATTAGGCCCACTACATACTCTCGAAAACTCACATTACTTGGGCTAACTTTATAACATTAAAATACCTTCTTTTTTTATGTAAAAAGTACTTTTAAGAACAGATTACCAAAACAATTTCACATGTATACACATAATATGTTCACTTTGCTACTAGATGTGGGCTTTTATGATTGTCAGTCCGATAATCAGCCAATAATATCTCATAATAGCACATTTAGTATTTGATATTAATTTTGCTCACTGATTCTGAAATTTTTTGCTAAAGGGTTCTCGCTCACTCTTGGCACACAGCTTTGTCCTGTGCTCTGATGCTAAAAACGAAATTTATTTTAAATAATTTAATAAACATAATTTTATCAAGAACGTTTATTTAATTATATATACACTATGTACACAAACCCACTAATTTAGTGGGATTTCTGTGCTTTCATTTCAGGTGACAGTAGTTTGATATCTGGAGTAAGTTTGAATACAATGTCATAATACTGTTTGCAGATGTTTGTCTGTGATGTAGTAGAGCTACTTGGGTTTCATTCTTGAGAATGTTTGTTCATAAATGTAGGTACTACCGAATGCACACAAATACTTCCTGGCAAATTTTAATAAAGCTGAGAGTCTTTCACCACTAAGTAACTTATAAAAATCCTCAAGATTTCCCGATTTGTTTTAACAATACAAAAATAATCCTCAGTCCACTTTTTATTAAAAATGTGACCCTCACTATTTAGTTTTTTAAATTTGGAAAGGGACATGATAACTTATAAACGGTATTTGAAAAAAGTACGCACCACATTGATATTTTCTTTGAGCCTATAGAAGCCACGGCTTTGTATACAAATTCAAACTGTGGGTGCACCATTACACTGGTATTCGATATTTGTAGTGGTGTGGCCTGTCATAATATGCTTTGGAATGCGAAAGAATGAAATTCTACCAGCAGACAAAGCTCTTGGGCTTAATTAACTCTTAACCAATGATGGGAACGAGTGAAATGTAACCATTGCATTTACAACAAAACAAAAAGATAAGTAGAATTTACATTAAGATGTTTGGACTAAACCAGCTGGTTATAAATAACTGGTTATGATAGTTTGTTTAATCCTCAGGCTATTGAGAGTCTTAAGACATGATACATGAGTAATATTTTCAAGTAAACAGATAATTCTTTTATCATTAACAGGAGTATGAAAAAGATGGGGGTTTGAGAATAGATAGGCCAGTGAAAGAGAGAAGTTGGATTACAGTGGTTGTTAGTAGGGAGGGATTATTTTGGCATGGTCATCCGCAAACAACTAGCAAACATACGCCTGAACCAAAAGAGCACAATTCGAGGGAAGCTGTGAAAGATTCAAATAAAGTCACAACTTTAACAAATTAAGAATGTAAATACATTTTCATTTTTTGCTGCCATAGTGGCAACATGAGCTTCCAATTTTAAAATAATTGGCTTTCTATAAAAATCAGACTGTAGTATGATTTAAATAGATCACGGCACTATTAATTAGAAGAAAACAAACTACTTTTTTTTTTGTCTATTTCAAAATTTACCCTTTTTGGACATTAAGAGGTTTTAGAAGATTATCATATGATATAGGCTTATTAATTCTTTCGAATATTAATCGGGGGGTGAAAGATATCAATTGTAAATCTAAGGATGCTTTTTAGTAACTATATCAACCATCCTGTTTGTTTTTGGCACAAGGTAAAATTTGGAAAAAACCAGAAAAGGATCTCCACCCCTGAGGAGACCACATTCTTCCTCCTCCACCTTTCGCTTTTGAGGGAATACCTAGAACTGGAGTTTGATGCACTCAAAGAGAAACTAAAATTTCCCTTTGACATTGAGAAAATTATTGATGATTGGGTAAGTTTTTTTGTATCACAATGTCCAACTACCTGGTCACGTTATATGCATTGATGATACTTACTCTATTTGGGTATGGAAGAGTAAGGAGGTGTTTTAGAGATAATAGATCTGTATTTGTGTGGCAGACGGTTGGGAAACCATTTAGGAAAAACAACGTTTAATAGAACTTATTGGGACTCAAAGCTGATCTCCCCATCATCATTAGGCCACTGAAGTTGATTACATTAATTTTTAAACATGGTTTAACTATAATTAAGCATGTATTTTGTTAAATTTATACCCTAATCAACCTCTGAATTGATTTTTAAATTTATATCACCCAAATCTTGTTAATTAAAATTGTGTATTTTATGGAAAAAGAGCATATAACAAAGTTTTTATTATAATCTTATAATAAAAGGTTTTTATATAAATCATAGTGCTATATATATGATTTATAACGGTATATATAACGAGATATTTATATGAAAATAAAAAAGGAATATTGATTAATAAAAATTAAACTCTTTTCAGTGATTTTCTCAAAATAGCATTTTAGACTCTATGCCTTTCGTCCATAGACTGCCTCTAAAATAATTGGTTCTAAACCACCAAGAAGAGTATCAGAGCTTTAAAAATAAAACTATTTTCACTTTTTTTTTCTTTAGAATTCAAAATTTAAGATTTTTCTAAAAATTTCAAATAATTTTTTTTTTTTCAAATGCTTGAATCTCTAATATTCATCAGGGTTTCAAGGGATTTGTATGTACTTTCACTTACTTAAATTAAAATAATCGATGTAAACGAAAAACGAAAATGTTAATTACAAAACATATTTCTAATTACTCTTATTTGCTAACAAATAGAAATAAAGTTCAATACATAGCACTAGTCTTGTTCCTTGAGTGATCAAGATCTCAAATGTTTGAAGGATATTCACTAAGATGCTGTATTGTAATTAGTGTGTTTACGTGCCTGCCACTCTTTCCACTAGGTGTGTATTCTTGGTCTTATGACCCCTCTTCTCATATTTTATATTAAGGCGGGGTTGAACAAAATGTGAAATGATGTTGGGTAATTTTCAGAATTTATAACTAAAACATTTTTGGTGAAAATAAATAAAAATATTTCATCATTAGATATGATTAGTTTAAATTTTCTCTGAATGGTAATGTCAACAATTCTTGAATATTTGACATGAGTATTTGGAATTTGAACAGAAACATTTTAGAAAACATTCTGAATAGATTCAAGTAAGGAGTGATATTAATTTTGGTTAAGACTTAGATAAAACCTCAGGATAGCTATACCCAGCATATATCTTTCCGATAAATCTATCCATCCTTGCTCTTTATGATTATCGTACATTCATCGTTTCAGTAGTCGTTTACCTACCAACAGTTAACACCGTGCTCTTATTAACTTTACACTGCTATACCGCTATTTCGTTAAGTCTTTTGTTTTTACCATCAACCTGTTTGTTCCAACCAAACCCTGGTCATTCTCCATCTTACAGCCGTATACAACACTTTGTGCCTCGCTCAACGAACCTTCAAGAAGCCTTTGCAGAGAGAGGATACCCTAAAACTCTCATTAATAACCTACTTCGACTAGCTGAAACTCCACAATCACCCAAACCTGAAAACCCAGATACTATACCTCTAGTGACTAAGTACTACCCAGGCCTGCAAAAGATAAACAAAATATTAGCGTCAGGTTTTCACATATTGGAAGCATCCAGCCGTACCAACAATATTCTCAAAAAACCACCAGTCCTTGTGTATAAACAGCCTCCATCACTTAGAAATCTTCTGGTACACCTTAAACTCAAAACTGAAAACGACACAACTTTCATTCAACCACAACAAGGCTCTCAGCTCTGTAACAAAACAGCTTGCAAAACCTGTCAAATACATCATCCAGCAGCCACTTTCTCTAGCAACATCACCAACCATCTATACCATAGAAGGCAATCACACATGTGAGTCCAGTAACCTGATTTACCAACTAGAGTGCCAACAATGTACTGCACAATATGTTGGCCTCATCACTGAGACTCTTCGTAAACGAATGCATGGACACCGCCATGACACAAAAATCAAGAATCCAGAAAAAACCGTTTCAGCACACGCCTCCAATCATAACCTCAACATTGAGGACTGCTACACTGTCAAGGTGTTAAAATCACTCCACAAGACACAATGTAATATGTCTCAGTTAAGAAGATTGGAACTGGCACATCAATGGATCACAAAGGCTAGAAAACCACCCAACCTAAATATTCGCTATTTTAAACCCAGAGGCTACACCAACACCACCTACCATCCATAGGGTAATAGAGAAATATTCAGAGAATTTCAACTCCACCAGAGAAGTTTTCATCCATACCAATCAAGCTGGTATCACTGAAGACAACATCCTGTTTAGTCTAATTACTACTACTTCCTGAGGAAGATGTTATAATGGTATCCAAATATTGAAGTGTGTGTAAATATGTGTTAGTGTTTTTACTTTTATTTTTCCTAACATTCTATAATTTTATTTATTACCAATTGTTTTTGCTCAATGCACTTTATTTCATACATATTATTTCTATGTGATTTAACATTTTTAAACAATTATTATTATTATTATTATTATTATTATTATTATTATTATTATTAACATTTATTTTCTTATTTACTATTTTTTCTTTAAAAAAAGGCTATATAAATACTAACCATAGTCAAGAAATTTATCTTTACTCCCAAAAACAGTTGGCACAATGTGTTTCTAACAGTTTTTCTTTAAATTCATAATGGAGTAATCCAGCGTTTGTGTTATTTGTTCTCTCTTTTTTCTTCTTTGTGTTTGATAAAGGCAACAATGGCGAAATATTATTCTATTTGTGTTAAAATGTGCGTGTGACTACTTCTAATATAGAAGACAGACAAAAGGAAGAAGATGTCACCTTTGTGCATTGAACTCTTCCCACATTTTTCCTCTTTCCTTAGGTGGGTGGGCTTTCTTCATCAAATTTACTTTTAGTAGTTTATTTTTTCTTCTTTAGTTTTATCAATTTCCTTTACTATTAAATTAAATTAAGAAAAGTAGTTCTGGTCCATTGTCGTTATGTAATGTTACTAATGTTCAAAAACAGTTAAGAATATAGTCCATATGTAGAAAATTATATTAAATGTATATTTATTGAAGCATGGTTTTATTTACTTTAGCCAGAAGTATGTTTCGTTCAGACCTTTGTGAGATTAACATTTTACTTCTTGAATATTTAGGGCGGGGAACAATTTCCAATGGGAACGAAACGAGAAACGGAAAAAAATCCCCAATTTAGACATATATTTTTTTTCCATATTTATAATTGTAGTCCAAACATAACCTTCCCATTCAATCCATTAAAAACATTTAAAAAAATTGATAGTAAAATTAGAAACTTATGTCAATTTGAATAAAAAGGAATCAACTTGTCTAGGTTTGAATAAGATGTTTGTTTAACATGTGAAGACACAATGGTTAAATGCTTTTTTTTATAATAGTGGAAAAATAAAGAGGATCAAAATAGGCCAAAGAAGTATAATGGAAACAAGTTTTGTAATGGTTAGAGAACATAGTGGTGTGAATTTTAATAAATACTTACACAATAAAACATCAACATTTTAAAACTAATCTGAATAAATAAAAGGGAACAAAAAAAAACTTTCTCAACTGAGACAGTATTTCTTGTAACCTTTCACAAAGAGCACTGTTATACTCCAAAAATATTAGCATACCCACTCATTGTCAATGCTGGCATGTTACTAAAGTAAATACATGCCATTGCAAATAATAAGTTTAATGTAATTGCATGTATTGATGTAAATAAGTGTGACGAATTTGAATTTGGTGCATAATTAGATATTAAAATAAACACTTTTAAGATTATTTTGGGCTAAAATATGTTTGTCATTATTTTGCTTTAGAAATATGATTTCCTGGCTTACATCTATTCAGGAATAAATTAACATCAATTTTATAAAGTATAGTTTTGTTATTTAATTGCACTCAATTGTGTTGACTAGGAAAGTGGAGTTTGTGAGGAGCATGTTAGCTGTCACCAGGAGAAACAGGATTAGGAATGAAGTTATCCTAGGGAAGAGTGGGGGTACAGGGAGTACATGAGATAGTAGAGGAAGCAAGACTGAGATGGCATGGGCATGTAATGAGGATGGAAAAAGAGAGGATGCCGAAGAAAATGTTAGAAATGAAGTATGTGGGGAAAAGACAGCAGCGGAGACCAAGAAAAAGATGGGAGGAGCAGATAACAGAAAGTGTTCAAGTGAGAGGAGAAGAATGAAAGCAATTAAAGGAGGAAGAGTGGTGCAAGGCTAGAGGAAACTGGAAGCATTTTATCAAACTGACCCGGTCATGTGTTGGAAACGGTTGACGCTGACAAGTTATGTTGACTGTTGCCTAGATAGGTCTTGAAAAGTTTCTGTTAATACCTCTAGTATATCCTAATCCCGGAAAGCCCAAAAGTGTGGGAAGCTGAGCTCACCAAGGAATTATCTTATAGGTTAGCTGAATAGAGCCTCGTAGTTAAATTTCGTTTTTTAAATCCTCACTTTTCGGTTTTATTTTGTGTTTATTCAAAATTAAATGTTATCTGAGGTGTATTATTTACATATTGAGACAATTTAAACAAAATAAAATTTATTATTGAAACCTTATATATTTGCTTTAAAGTTATTTGTCAAGTTTGTCTGTATATTTCACAATTTTGTAGCATAAAGTTAGCTAACACTACAACACAATACTAATCAATTTACAGCATGGTCAAAATTTCTTTCTTAATTTCTTCTTAATTTTGTGTTTATTCAAAGATTTTTTTTCTATAAAAGTGCTTTTATTTAGTTTTATAGAAGGATTTTGTGTTAACAAGAAAATTTTATTTATTTGATTTTCAAAAACATTGTAAATCATATCCAAAAACTATCAAAGGAAAAAGTACTTGATTCCATCTTTGTATGACACTTTTCGCTTTATCCTGTCTCACCATTTTTACGGGGTTCTACCAATAGGTAGTATAAGATCCATAAAACAAATTTCATTTTAGGGATTCGAGTTTCGAATCTAAAATTTGCTTTCAATTCTAGAATTTTGAATACCCTTAAAAAGGATTTGAGGAATTTGAGGTTCCAACCCTATGTTAATGAACATTAAATTCAAATGTGACATTGATAGAAATTCTCTAGCTATAACTTATTAGTATTAAATTTTTCCAGAAAAATCTGAGAAATGTTTCTCGCTCAATTTTTGGCAGCATGTAATTTCCTGAGTTTTTTTCCCCCAAAGTTCGGAATCCTACACAAGCCTAGTTTTGTTGTAAAAACTTTTAAAATATAGACCTTAATAAGTGTTATCTTCCATTTCATCTTATATGATCCATTACTCTCACCAATTCATTTTTTACTCTAAATAAATACTTGTTTTTTACAGGTTTTTATGGGTTTTTTGGTTGGCAATGATTTCATTCCTCATTTACCAGAAATGCATATCCATGAAGGTGCACTCCCAATACTGTATAAAACATACATATCCGTGATGCCACAGATGGATGGTGAGTTATTGATTTTTTTAAATTTAGTTGTTTATCATAGAAATTCAATTGCAGTTTAGTTTTCTCGATTTCGATCCAGTTCACTAAGAGCAGACACTAAGATCACACATGCTTATGGTAAATAAGTCTTAGTGGCAAACATTACCTATTTGTTGAGTGGCAGCAGTGCTAAGTGTAAAATGAGCTCTTATTTTTTGTTTTTTTTAAGCTCCCGAAGACTGATTTGAGCTTAGGTCTACTTAATATATCATTTTAAAGCTTAGTGAAGAATGTATTAAAATTATTTTAAAAAATGTGTTTTTAATTAAATATGAATCAGATATTTTACAGAAAAGTATTGTTTTGAAATAAAAAATAAATGGTTTTTAAATTCATTAAAAAATTAAGCCATAATACCAATTAATAAATTATAGAATTAATTTTAAAATATAATCAGTATTGAAGATCTTAAAATTATTGAAAACCTTCTAGATTAAAGTAGTAAGAAGCGTTATAAAATTGTATAAATAATTATCAGAGTAATTGAAGTAAGTTTAGATATTTTTTTAGCTCTGCATCTTACTACTCGTTCGAGTTAAATGCATTGAAATAATTGAAATGACAGATATAGTTGCTAGATTTTAGGGAAAATATTTGAATTGATGTTTATTCAGAGTGATACAATTTGGTACTACACTCTAAAAACAGAAAACATCTTTCTAATTTTTTTTATCATGATTGTTTTTACTTTTTATTTTTATTTATTATTGTATCACTTTAGAATTAAATTTATATATTTTTTTAATATTTACCTATTTTATTTGTCAATTAATTTAGTACAAACCTACTTCAATGATTCTAATCATTACTTATCCAATATTGAAAATCTTTCAGATTTAAATTTCAATTGCAGTTAAAAATAAACTAGCTAAGTAAATTTCCTAGAACTAGAATCACATCTCTTCCAAACTATAAAATATAATTAAACTAATTGTTTCTGGATCTTTTTAGATCATTTAATAGTATCCTATGAAGATATAATTAACATTTAAAATCAATAACATAACATATAGCACATTGTTTTCATACTATTGACATAAGTTTAATGCTGACATATCATTTCATGTGTTTGTTTTGCTGACATATCACATATTCCTATAACAGTTTTATTTTTAACCTATTTTTGTGTTTCAGGTTATATAAATGAAGGTGGGACTTTGAATCTAAAAAGGTTTGAAAAGTATATGGAAAGTCTATCATCTTTTGATTTGGAACAGTTTCAAGAAACAAACGCAGATCTCAAGTATTTTGAAGGAAAAACTGGTCGTCGTCCAAACGAGAAGGAAAGGCATAGTGTAAGCTTACAATTAGATTTTGGTGGCAGCATGGTCTAAGGTAGGCGTCACTCTCACAGTAGATTAGACTACAGATGATGGGGAGATTGGTGTTCGAATCTTGCTTGGGTGTACTGAGGGTGGGTTTTCCAAAATTGTATTCCACTTTCTCCCCACACAAATGTGGGTACATTTCCTTTATATAACTTTACACATCTTCGTATTTGGCTAATCAGTGTCACATAAGCATATAAACAGAATGGGTGGTAAGACGCAGTGCTAAAAAATAATATATATATATTTGACTTTTAAAATATATGTACTTGCACTGGTGCTTTTAAGCCTCGATTCTTGAACGGGTATTTTACGAACAGGATTTATGTAGTTTTCCCATCCTCAATCAATGTTAACTGTGTGCACTTGTTAAAAAAAACTATTGCACTTATCCCAAGGTTCTAGTTGTTAAATAGTTTGTGTGTTAAAATGTATAAAATCTAGCGATGGGTAGGGTAGCATCCACTATTTTACGGATTCATCTCTTCATTTTAACTACGATTCCTGAATCTTGAATCCACATTGTAATGCCAGAAACCATTAGACTCATAGGAGGTTTACTTTACTAAATTAATTCTTATGTTGATATATTATTATTAGCACCGCGTCTTACTACCCGTTCGGGTTATACGCACTTACGCTAATGTGTAATGGTAGGGTGATTGTGAGATGAAATGGAGGACCTAGAGTTTAACGTGGAATCCGAACCACGGTGGAGGCCTGGCATTCCTCATATTCACAAGATGTCTTGTCAGAGGTGAAGGAAGGGTTTGGTTATGTCGATATAAAAATGTGTTCATTTAAACCACCTTAAATAACTCTATGTGTGATAGTAATCTTTATTGAAAGACCAAGAAAGTGGAAGCCATGGGAATGAGGTTTTTGAGGAGCATGCTAGTGATCACTAGGAGAAACAGGGTAAGGAATAAAGTCGTCCAGTCAAAAGTTAGGATACAGGGAGAAGTGGAAGTAAGGGTGAAACGGTATGGTCATGTAATGAGGATGGAAAAGTAAGAATCCTGAGGAGAATTTAAGTGTATGACATATGTAGGAAAAAACCCCATAAGTAACACCAAGAAATAGATGGAAGAAACAGATACCGTAACAGCATATGTGTTGTCTAAGGAGATGATTGGAAGCAAATAAAGGAGGAAGGACAAGTAGAGGCATCTTACTAAACTGAATAGGCCACAAACTGGAAACAGTTGATGATGATTCTTTATATTATAATAACAACAATGTTGGTCAAGACTGATTTTAGTGTTCAATCCAAACTGGATGTTTTGGGGGGTGGTTTTAATACGGTTAGCTCTTTCCAGACAGATGGTTGTACATTCCCAAACTATCATCCATTTTCCATACACAGTGAATCTAAAGTATTAAAAAAAAGCTTTTATTTATCTTGTTTTTTTTAAACATATCATTGACAAAACATTATTTTTCACTCAAGTACAAGAAACAAATCAAAGAAAATGGTGCCAACCCTTCTCCGCCAGAGACATCACTTGAAAAACTTGTGAGAGAATCTAAAGAATTGGTAAGTTTATAGTAGTAGAACCAATAACAGTAAATAAATACGATAGTTTGGGTTTATTAAGAAATGTTGATTCCCAAACTCTTAGTTATCATTTCAAAACATAACTATATTTTTAGTAAGACTTCCTGCACAAATGTTCACACATTCTAAGGTGTCAAGCTCACAATAAATTTTATTTATGTATACAGAGGGGCTTAGGATCAAATCTCTCTCAGATGCAGTGACTGATGTTCTATAAATGTGATTCACCACATTAATTTTTTCCATTCTCTCGATTTTCTAATTTGGGTACACTTTCTATAAACTACCCTCCTTATCCCTATAACTTTGATTAAGTCATTAATAGTCATGAGGGTAAATTTACTAACAAAAAAATATACAGACAATGCTGCATGCTTACATCCATTACTCTTCCCGACCTGTGGCCTGGCTCAGTTTTTTTATTAAAGCCATATATTTTCCACTAGCGGCTTGCTAGGCCTGTCATAGTCTCATATACTTTATAATCTAACTTAAGACTAGGACAAGCCCAACATCCAGTCCCTGGCTGTTAATTCATCACTGTGAAAGAATATACCCATATTTTCATCAATGATACATTTTTGGAATCAAACTCGGGACACTTAGCTCAGTAGACACGCTACCGACTGAGTTAAGGTGTCGGACTGGATTTGGTTGCCATGTCAAATTATTATTTTGGGAATAATACTAGTATGTTAAAAGATAAACAAAATCAAATAGAATAGAGATGTGTTGAATCCATTATTTTATGAATCCGAATTTTCATTTTACCTTTGAATCCAGAATCTATTTTTTTAATATAAGAGAAAATAAGAATATAACAGAATAAAGTATAACTAGTAACTAAAGATTAGTATTTTTTGCTTAAATGCATTCATCATAACATTTTAAAATATAGTTAAGTGTTAAATTAATTGTTTGGTGTCTGGTTGTTTAAATCTTCTTACCATAATTATGTTGGTGCTTGGCCACCAATAAGAAGTATAGAAGTTCTAAAACACATTTCAATTCAAAATTTCGATAAAAACAATTTTATTATTTTCAAATCTCAAATTTGAGAATTATTGGATCTAAATTTTTAGTTTCTTCGAATCTCAAATTTGACATTTTCTTCAATCTCAAGAATCCTAAAATTTTTAGAAATCTCATAGTCCCATCCTTAAAAAACCTATAATGTTAATACATTTATTTTAACTTGAACAATTTAATTTGTATATAGATTGACACTTCTTCACTATCCAGTAACTCTGATTCCACTGATTCTGAAGATGACAGAGATGATGATGGAATGCTCATGGACGAATTTTCTCAGCATAAAAGGAACTACTACATGAATAAACTAGAGTACGAGAAGGTCAATGGGTATGTTAAATTTTAATATAACATACGATATGGGTTCACCAAGTGTGGCCTGTGGGCCATCTAAAGACCTCCATTATTTTTTATTTTTTTACTATTAGAGACAGTTTTTACGCTTTATAAGTAATTTCATAATTAGGGGTGTGTGAATAGCATTCTTTTTTTCAAATCAAATAATTTCAAACAAATACCAAATAATACAAATAGAATAATGATTTTTTTCTCTCTTAAATGTTGAAATAGATAAAATAATAATTTGGTTCCTGTATGGTGAAACTGATTATAATTAATTATATAATTTTTAAAGTGATGTTTAAAATGTAGTTGTTATCAAAATGCAGAAAATATTAGCTTATAAAACAAATTCATAGGATATTGTGAAACGAGAGATCACCTCTCATCCAAAATTGACATTACTTTTGTGTTAGGTGTTGCAAAATCTGTATTTATAAAATCTAGATTTTTTTTCAAATATATATAAGATGTTTTAACTGATCTATGACAGAGGTATTTTGTTATATTCGGAAGACTGTACAAGAAAAGTATGTAGGAAGTTGCATCGTGAGTTTCACACACCCTTCTGATGAGTCCCGATAGAATGAGTGATTGGTCAGTAACATTTGATTTTATTCAAGAGGCAGCCATTAACTCTTTCTCCAATGGAAGCAATGTGAAGTGTGAACAGTGTTCTTTTCATTGTAAAAGTCATATTTCGTTTGTTCTTTTTCAATCCTGATAGTTTCAAGACCATGGAATTCTCAAATCTTTAAGGATATTATAGATGCAAGAATTCGAAAAAATATTGATTCTAAAATCCAAAAAAGTGTATTGTAAACACACAGCCTAAATTGGGAGGTGTGTTTGTGTAATATTGTAGTGTTTCGGATTTTGAATGACAAAACGAGTAATGCACAAAGCTATGATTAGCTAGTAAACAATTGGAGACTCTGACCACGTAAACAGTGTCAGCAGCATTCCAGAGGGGAAAACCAAGTTAGGCGGCAGAATAAAGAGTGGTGTGTCCAACTATCAAAGCTGACTATTCACCAACGAGTCCAAGGGATCACCCTGCCTGTTTTGGGGGCTACGTGGGTTAGGGCGCAAGCACATCAGTAGCTACTTGTATTTGAGGGCTACCGCTCGAGCCCAGAGTACCGGGGTTTGGAGAACGTGTAGGACCACCTATAGGCCAGTTGGTTATTTCTTGCATTACATCGTTTTGTCACAAGCTTCCAAATAATCTTTCAAGTTCTTTTATATTTTCAAGGTGACCTGGTAGTCTAGGGGTAAGGTGTCAGACTTCTATGCTGGCGTCCGGGGTTCAATCCTCGGTCCCGGCAAAAATTTATCTGATTACCAAATCCTTCCTTCACCTCTGACAAGACATCTTGTGAATGTGAGGAATGCCAGGTCTCCACCGTGGTTCGGATTCCACGTTAAACTGTAGGTCCTTCATTTCATCTCACAATCACCCTACCATTACACATTAGCATAAGTGCGTATAACCCGAACGGGTAGTAAGACGCGGTGCTAATAATAATATATATTTTCAATATCACTATTAACATCACAGTTGTAATAGACGTAATAGTACTAATAAACACATAAAGATCAAGTCGAATTTCAATCATGAGCCCACACAATCATATAGCCAGCCACTCATCTCCCCTATCCTCGTTCGTAACACATCCTGACAAAATTTGGGCCCATTAACACTTAACAAGAAGAGAAGGGGAAGGGTGCGACACTGTATATATTTAGATATTCTAAATTTAAAAAAATTCTAAGTAAGTTATATGTAAATACATATATACACACACACACACATACATACTTTTTAAATTTTGAATTCGATACTTATATTTTCAAAATTCAAAAAATTTCCATGCATGTGTATGTATATATATTAAAAAAAATTGAATTCAATATTTTCTCAAATCTTTGTATCTCAAACATTCTTAAAGAGTCGATAATTCCATGATCCCAACTTAGCCATAGCACAAAAACAAGAGTCATTCATTAAAATAGATTTAATATACTTTGTCTTCTATTCTTACCTAAATGGGGGAAGGAAGGGAGATTCCCAGACTCGGGCTGTTGTTAAATTTGGAACTATTCTAATCTCATAGATGTAGGCAATTTAGTAAGATAAAAAAAAGTGTGCTGTTAAAGATTATTTTTTATAATTATAATATTTTATTTGTGTGTTTGCAGTGAGGTCCTTCGATCACAGGCAGAGGGCTATGTGCGAGCTATCCAGTGGAACCTGAATTACTATTACAACGGAGTCTGTTCCTGGTCGTGGTACTACCCTCACAACTACGCCCCATTCATTTCCGACATTAAGAACTTTGCTGACCTGAAACTAGAGTTTGACCTGGCCAAACCTTTCAGGCCATTTGAGCAGCTGTTGGCAGTTTTGCCTGCAGCCAGGTAAAGAACATTTATGTCTAATTTAGTTATTGTATTTCGCTAATTAATGGGAATGTTAAACTCAACTCCTCGATACTATGTTAGCCTTGTTCTTTTACTGGTATCAGAATTGAAAACCAATCTTAATATCACTATTTTTGATACCTTTATCAGATCCCAGTTAATGAAAGTTCTGATATTCAACTAAAGGTTAAAAATTCAGAAAAGGGTAGTTTTTCATTGTGTTCATTTCTAGTTCGTATACCATTTTACTTAGGTTTCCACAAATTGTAGATGTGCTAAACCGGATCTTTGTTTTCTAGTTATCTTGTAACCCCATCCCTACCTGTTTCTATGCTTCACATATCACAAACAGACACTATACGTGGCAAAGAAATAACCCCTTTCAAGGAGCTCTTAATTTCCTATTTCATAAATTTGTAAAAGTCTGAGCTTGAGTATCTATTTAAAGCTTGCTTTAAACTCTTAATTCAATTACTTGAAAATCCCTAGATTTCCCCTTTCAAATTAGAGGTGTGTGAAACTTAGAAACAAGTATCAGCTTTGACTTAGCTTCGAAAATAATTCTGGCTTTGACAATTAGAAAACTTTGCCAATACAAAAATACTTACATATAAACTACCCACTTTATGTCTAATTGCGGTAATGTCTAAATGCGGTACCAAGTAAGTACTAATTTTGTTCTTCAAGGGGTAGCCATTACCTCTTTGAACGGTTGCAGCAATGTTAAGTGTGAACTTTGTTCATTTCATTTTAAAAGTCATATTGTATTTGTTCCCTTTTGTTTGTTTCTATCTCTTTCTTGTACCTTATTCCTTATATGACAATATGTACCTCAAACGGGGAAAAGATATTTTTCCTTATTGAGATGATTTGGTTTTTTAGTAAGAAGCTTCTCCCAGAACCATACCAAGATTTAATGGTCAACGCAGACTCTCCTATTATCAGCTACTACCCCACCGACTTCAAGACTGATCTTAATGGCAAGAAACAAGAGTGGGAAGCTGTTGTAATCATCCCTTTCATTGAAGAGGTACTTGTTTTTTATCTATGAACACTCATAATGGGACATATAGTTTATAAATCGGCAGACTAGAGACATCTTTATTAAATTAGGGTTAGGATGATCAGCCCTGATGCCGATCATTTGGTCTATTTTCCTTACAACTAGGCACGTACAGGAAATGAGTCAAAATATTTGGATCAAAACGAGAGTGAGAAATTATAAAAATGACTCTTTAATATGATTTTAAATAATAATAATAATAATTATTATTATTATTATTATTTATTAAAATAATAATTATTATTTATTAAAATAATTATTAATATTATTATTATTTTTATTATCATCATCATCATCATCATCGCGTCCTACTACCCGTTTGGGTTATACGCACTTACGCTAATGTGTAATGGTAGGGTGATTGTGAGATGAAATGGAGGACCTACAGTTTAACGTGGAATCCGAACCACGGTGGAGGCCTGGCATTACCCACATTCACAAGATGTCTTGTCAGAGGTGAAGGAAGGGTTTGGTAATCAGATAAATCTTTGCATCAACTCTGACCACTAGACCTCATAATACCTCGTTTAACAGCTAGGGGTCGGTACAAAAGAGTCCAGTGGCTGTCCACCCAGTTAGAAGATCAGCTACTGACTTACTGTGTAGTCTTTAACTTGCACCCATCGTATAAATCAGGCTTAAGCGTCACCACAGACTGTCCTTTCAAACACGACCAACCCAAAGACTCCTTTCCACCCAACAAGAAATCTGCTTTCCCGTCACCAATCAATAGCTCAAAAGAACCATGTTGTTTGTTAAAGTTATCTGCCACCCCTCCTAAAATAATTATTAAAACTTTAAAATTTGTTTAGTTTCACTATGGTGGTTGAAGCAATTTACAAAATTTTTGGTCGTATAAGCTTTCAGGGAAATACATATTGTAATAATTAATGCTAGAAGCTGTGTTTTTATACACATAAGAGTTTCTCCCTAACTCTTTATTCGATTTTCTTTCCCAACAAACTTGATCAGTAAAAAGGTACAAAGGACAATTGTAGCAGGTTTGAATTCAATCGGTTAATGCGTTCAGACGCTATAATGAGACATATCCAACATACACAGAGAGACAAATGCAGATCATTGAAATTCAAACAGAGAACATGTTTCACTTGTTCAATAACCAAACCATATTATTATATTTTTATTTGTTTTTACACTCTAACATTATATTAGAATTTAAGTGAGATTTACTTTCTTTCCATTATTTTTTTTACCTGCAGTTCTGCACAGATGTTGCTTTTTAATTTCTAAAAAAATTTTTATATCATTTTTTTTTTTCCAGGATCAACTTTTGAAAGCCATGGCACCTTGTAATGAATGCCTGAATCCAGATGAAATCCAACGGAATACACCTGGGCCAATGCTTGAGTACAGCTATACACTGGAAGATCTCGGTAGATAAATTAATTTATTAATTTGTTTAGTGTTTTCTTTTGACATGTAAGAAATTCTAGGATAGATAAATCAGAACAAATAAAATGAAACAAAGATATTATGTTTTTTTTTACAATAGTAGCTCTTTTAGAAAGTTGCTTTGTGTGTTTCACACTCACTCCTAATAAAGTCTGAGAGAATTAAACCTAGGTTAAGCAATTTTATTCGGGAGCAAACATAACCTTTTTGTTCAGTGACAGCAAGGCCAAGTGTGAACAGCTTTCTCCTTCTCACTGTAAAAACCATATGGTGTTGGTTCCTTTCATATTCCTCCATATATAATCAAATTATCAGCATAATTAATTGGAATACAACCATCTTACTCGAAAGATTCAAGCTGACTCGCAAGCACACACTATGAGTAGTATGGGAGTGCTGCACTTACAACTGTACAAGTTGACTTATCCTGGTACACTCGTACTATGTCAATGCACCTTTAATCACTTCCATTCTTCTCCTCTCATTCACACACTTTTGTTAGATTTCTGTTCTACCCATCTCTTTCTTGGTCTCCCTTGCAGTCTTTATATTACATACTGCACTTCACATCCATTATTCTTTTTTGGTATTATTTCCTTTTCCATTCTCATTGCATGAAAACCAACTCTTTCCCAGAAAACTTAATTCCTAATCCTGTTTCTCCTAATGACAGCTAATGCTCCCTACAAACTTCATTTCGATGGCCTCTACTTTCCTTGTTTTTTATATTCATGGTGTGCCTTGTGCACGGCGCCAAGTTAATTTTAATTCGATTTGTCGTGACGTCACCTTCAGATGACGCTAGCGTGGGTAGTGTTGTGCAGCATGGCTTGGAGGGTTGGCGGTTTGAGCTCGAGTACTTTTAATAAGAAAGTTGAGTGGACTAGACGGAATAGTAGAGCGCCTGCCTTTGCCGCTAGTTCATGGAGACGACCTCTTGGTGGACATGTGGGAGGGATAGCAATTGAATGTTTTATGTTTTGTACAATGCGACAATAATAAATAATCATGAAAGCACTGAAGCAGTAATTGTGTCTTTCCTATATGACCCCGGCATCTGGTTAGCATGAAAATACATCGCGATGCAGAGGCGGTTTGTGGAGTCAGATGGTGCACTTGGTTCCTTGCAGTCTATAGGTTGTCTACACTTGTAAATGTTAGATGTAACTAATGTTTACGATTTTACAGGTAGCTATGAATCGCCGGGGTATTTCCCTGCTCTTGCCAACAACCACGCCAAGATGGTGAAGGTATATCGAGAGGAGATCTATGTTGACAGGAGCAAGCTGGTGAAAGGGCTGTGTCCAGGAGTGAAACTGGATGTCTTCTTCCCAGGGTTCCCTACTCTCAAACACATCCCTTATACGGTAACCGATAAAAGTCACTCTTATTTTTTTTAACGAAAATTAAAACTCTAACCAAGAGCCCATCTAACTGAATGTGTTTATTCCTGTTTCACTATTGGCTTGGATTGAAAAATTGGTTCATATCCAATGTAATAGCTATGATTGGAATTTTTTTATTAATATCTTAAAACACTAATGTTAATAGTTATTTGACATTTATTATTTTTATATTTAAATAAGGGTGGACGAGAATGACTTTTTTTTTAAATCGTGACAGGATATGAGTCAGAATATCATAAAAACACAGTAACATAGATAGGGGTGTGCAAATAGTATTTTTATCAAATAAAATAGCAATATTTTGAACAAATATTGAATAATAAAACTCAAATATGGATAGTTAATCATAATAAATTTTTAATAAAAATTGATTTAATTTTTTAATCTTTTTTGAAAATGTTTTATTTCAACTATTAGAAGATGATTGAATAAATAATAAAATAAAAAATAATTTCTTACCGTTAAATGTTCTCTAGGTTTGAAACCTCTTAAACGTTATTTAGTTTAACGCCCCTGTAATCTCTACTCTTTGTTTGGTTGCTAACAACAGATGCTAATACCGGTAAATAGTTGACCTTCCTCCCCTCTTTCCTAATTTCCAGGCTCCAAAATATGATAGAGTAGAATATATAATATGTCCTCTAAATATTTCAAGTTCTCTCGCTTGCTGAACCTAACAAATAACTGTTAATAGACAGAGCACAATGAGTCATGCGCTTTCCAACTGTTTCTCTCATCACAGGCTGAAAAACACTCCCTTCCCCCACCTTTAAGTCTGCTACAAAACAAAGAGAAAAAAAAATATTCATACTTTTAGGACAAATCTGTCAACTTGCCAACAGAACATTATAATTTACTGGAAATGTCAAAACTAATTTTTCAGAATTGAAGATTTTTTTTTTTAAACGTCAGAAAATTTACCCTATGCTGTATGCTAAGATTTGAATTTGGGATTTGTGAGTAAAATAAATATTCGACAAACTAAATTTGAAAAGTTAATTCGACCTATCTCTATAAACACAAATACTTTATGTTGTTTAGTTTTAATATACATTAATATTTACAGGGATATTTTTTATTACAAAGAAATAAAGGATACCAATGACTGAATTCAATAAAAACATACAAGTCTATGTTATTCTCTCTACTGCTGAAGAATGGAAATGATGTACCCTGAAAATAACATAATTATGGGTGACCTGGTGGTCTAGGGGTAAGGTGTCAGACTTATGTGCTGGAGTCTTGGGTTCAATCCTCGGTCTCGGCACAGATTTATCTGATTACCAAACCCTTCCCTCACCTCTGACAAGATGTGTATTAATCACAACTTGTGAATGTGTGGAATGCCAGGCCTCCACCGTGGTTCAGATCCCACGTTAAACTGTAGGTCCTCCTTTTCATCTCACAACCACCCTACCATTACACGTTAGTGTAAGTGCGTATAATCAGAACGGGTAATAAGATGGGGTGCTAATAATAACATAATTATGTGTTTTAGTTGTGAACGTCGAGGCCTACAATTTTCTGATAAGCGTGTAGGCCTTATGTTTCTATTCTCTTTTCAGTGTTTAATCTAAAGACAAGAGAATAAAAGAGTAAAGCCTACACACCGTACAATTTGTCAAACTTAAAAATAGTTCTGCTTCCTTCTGAAGTAGAAGCACAATGTACCTTGAAAATTAGTTTGATTTTTTGTGGTTTAAATATAAACTTTCTTTAGACCCACATTTTTATGTCAAGTGTTTTTGCTCAAAGTTTATTCATTTCAGCTGTTTGGTCACTGAGTTCATGTTTTAAAATAGCAATCTTAATTATACTTGGACAAAGTTAAATGACGGTATTATATTTCCTTTGTTCACCCAACAGTCGTCATTCCGTAAAGCAAAAGTGAAGGTTTTTCAACAACCGAGCCGTCATGACAGCCTTGTACTAAGCATCACGGATCAAGGCAAGAAAGATGTCAAAGCTGTGGCCCTTGAGCTGCTGGGCAAGAGTATTTTTGTTGGATGGCCACACCTCATTGAGGCTAGGTAAAGTTTAATTATCGCAATAACATTCCCTGTATTTGTTCTATATGTTTATTCTTCATTTTACATGTTCCTTTCTAATTGTACTATAATTGTATACCAATTTCATTTTTATCCTCCCTCTTGTGACTTTCACTTTTTTGATTTCCTCTTTAAGGAAGTTTTGTTGTTGCGTGTTTCATATTCCCCTCCTGATGAGTACTGATTTAATGAGACAAAGGTAGAGACATGCAAAATGGGAGTTTTTCTAAGGGAAAAGTGGTGTTATTTATTAAATTAGTAATGATATTTTAGACTGAAAGCGATGTTATTATTTATGTCAATAAGAGTCGAATTAGTAGTCATTAAAACAAATTAGGGCTTAAGTCCAGATAATGGTGGCATGCTTCTGGATACACAACATCAACATTAGGTTAAAAGCATATAATGATCACACAGTGATGCTTAATTTTATTTCTATAAAGTAAATAAATCACAAAATTAGTAATAAAGTGGTGCTATTATATTCTGGACTTGTTTAAAAATGATTACTGTATTTATTATCTTTTTATCCACGCCAAGTTAATCGGAAAATAAACTTTTCTTACACTCTCAAATGAAAACATTTCCATTGTGGCCGTTTTAAGTTTTGTTATCTTGTCGGTCAGAACATTGCTCTACGCCACAAGAAATATTTGAGTCATCTATTGCACCCGGTAACTAAATTGCCCCCTCACATGTATTTTGCAAAATCTTATGACACATTCTCTTCCTCATGGGACATATTCAACAAAGTGATTGCCTATTCCTGGCATTTGAAACTTCCCCAGATTTTAGACATTCTCCTCTTTATTTTTTACTGATTTGATATAAAATAAAAGAGTATGTATGACTCAGTGTATGGAAGTGTTTGAAGTGAAGGGAGTATGCAAGGATAGGGAAGTGTGGAGAACGTTAGTGAGGATCAATTAATGATGGATTTGTTGTTTTTTGAGCTACATGCACAATTTATTGCCTATTTTGTAAGGAAACTGTGTGATTAGGATACAAATGCATGGTTTTGTGTTGGTATGGAGTTTTTATTGTTCATTTTCATGAACAATATACAGTACTACAATGAACAATCCACTTTTTAAGTGCCCTTATTGAAGTTGCATATATATAGTTAAATAAAGAAATGTGAATAAATTGTAAAAAGTTTACAAATAAAAGTAAAAATACTAAAATATGTTTACAAACTAGGAGTGTACAAAGCTTCGAATTGGCTTTGAAAAAAATTCTGGCCTCGTCAATAAATGGTGCTACCACGCCAAAATGACAGCTAAAATACTCAATTTATGGTAATTTATTGCCATTCTTATATATATTTTAAATTAAATATTTATAGAAAAAAAATATTAAGTAATTCAATCGTAAGTTGTAATAAATAATAACAACTTGTCTTATCAGAATAAAATTAAATATTACAAACATTTCTTCAATAAAACATTTTTCAAGTAATTTTATTACATAAAGTTATATAAATAACCATAATATAATAAATTGCATGCATAAAGCAACCAACAAAAAATATCTGAGCTTGGATTCAGTTTTGAGAATATTTAAAATATTCAAAGTATGTTTTTAATTGAAATAATGGATTTCGCACAGCCCTATTACAAGCACTTTAATATTTCAATACATCAGGAGTTAGTAACCTGAACATAAAGTTGGTCTCATTGATGCCAACTTAGATTTTTTTTAGCACGGGGTCTTACTACCTGTTTGTGATATATACTTAAGAACTGCACCAACCTTTTAGGGATAGTGGAAAACCATTTAGTAAAAATTAATTGCAGTACACCTTACCGGGATCGATCCTCAATCTCCCCGTCATCAGCAGTCTATCCTATTGCAAGAGTGATGCCTTAGACCATGCAGCGATCGAAGGGGCTGCCAATCTTGTTGTTTAACGGTGAAAACTTCTCTGGTGGACTAGACATTTTCTTGAACCTTGATATCGTAATATATTGGTAATAATTAGTGTTGGTTTTATCAACCATGTTTAAATTTGGACTAGTTAATGGATATTGGGTGTTTTTCTAGACTTCATGATCCATTGATGAGCCACTTCCTATGTCCTTAACTGTGATTTGGGCTATGACTGTGTGGTAGTCCTTAAAACCTGAGGCTATGCATGTGGGCATAAACTGAGAATGATTTTTCCGAGTTCTTGATTTTAGTGTTTTGGCGGTACTAGTTCATGCGTTTAAGAAGTGTATCAGTGGTGAAACCAATATATTGTACGGATGAAACTCTCAAATTCTTGAACCCTTGAATACCTCAAATCCTTAAGGATATTGATGGAAGAAATCAACACTATACAATCAAACATTAGCAGGATAACTGAGTCGCCGATGGCTATATTAATAGTAGCTGATGGTATTCATACATCCATCACAGACTTTGCCTTAAAATATGAGTAGAGAATGACCCCGAGCACGGATAGCTCAGTGATAGATCGTTGAAGGGCTAAGTTAAAGGTCCTGAGTTTGATTCTAATGTCCAAGTGTAATTTTTCAATTCATTTTAACTTAAGGATATAGTTTGAACAAAATCTTTAAATCTATTATTTTATTTTGTCATGTTTAAGAAATATTTTCATTTTTTTTAATATTTGTATCTTTTAGGGTTCAAGCTGTGTCGGATAGGGAAGTTCGCTATTTCCTCCCGAGTGGTGGTTCCCAGATGGCAGTTGAAGATGTAAGGGGAAGCATGACCTCTCAATGGAACATGTCCAAGAGAGGAATACAAGATCAGTGAGTATAGACACAATAAACAAATACTAGAGTTGTTCACTTTGGTTCTGACGCTTTAGCTTAGTTGATAGTGTGTATTGGGTCCAATTCTTGGCATGTCCGAAAAATTAATCATTGGGTTTCCCCTTTTACAATAATGAAGAAACGACTCAGGGCTGGATGTTGTGACTGTTCTATATTTAAATTAGTTTATAAGTTGTGTGCTGATATAATCACTTGATTCTGAAAGTGCGTGTTAAATACCTCGACTAAATGAAGGAAAAAAAAAGTTAACTCTGACCATGACTGAAATCACTCAGCTATTGGGATTTGGATGACTACTAATCACCTGTTTTTGTAATAAATAAAATGATAGAATATTAGAAAAATGGTAGAGCATTAATAAAAGTAAAAACATTAACACATATTTACACACACTTCAATATTTCGATGTTAGAGCATCTTCATCAACTAGCATCGCCGTAGTTAGCAAATGCAAAACTTTAAATGAAGCTACACTAGCAGCAAACCCCTCCACTAAAAGCCAAAGACTACCGAGTACCTAGTAAAAGGGACAGGCTTAAAGCATCAATTTCTTAAAACAAAACTAATATCCGAAAAACAGTTTGGATCTGCCGTCAATGCCAGTGTCAAAAATTGCACTGTCAATCTATTACTTGAATCTCTGTCACTCTTTCTTTATCTGTTAGATACATCACCACTAAAATGGACTAACCTTACTAATTATAACCAATAAAGGTTATTTTGGTCACTCAAAAATTATGTGTATTTGATAATAATTGCATGTTAAGAAGAAACAAATATTGACTTTTAACTATGATGTAGTTTTCTTACGCGATCGACTTAAAATTGCCGTGTGATCACAATTGACTGGTACCAATCCATGCTTTAAAGAATAATTATATAAAAATTGTTAGATACTCTTCATGCGAAAGATGAAAAAAAATCAACAGGCTTAACATTTTTAATAACTTTTTGCTAGTTTTGAAACACCAAGCATTTTAGATTTATATCAAAGAGGTCTAAAGGCCTTTCCCTTGTTCAAATAGTTGCCACAGCTTATTTAAGTTTTTTACTATGATTATTTCATATGTTTATTAATATTTTTTTCTAAGAATTTAATGAACAAAAAATTGTTTGTATTCTAAAGTGTATGTTTGTTGTTTGCTTACTACATTTGTGATATTGTAAAGAAAATAAACCTAATCTTTGGCATCAGTGATAGGCAATAGTGGCAACAAATGATTGGCATTGGCCTAATCTACGAAAGAGCTGGATCGGCTGAGCCATATTTAACATGATTTTCATTAGTAACATAGTTGTTGTTTTTACAGCTACATGGAACGATTAGGTGTGGATATTGGCGAAACACATATTCTTGTGCATGCTATGAACATGATTGGTCGAAAATATACCTTCGGCCCAACTGGAAAAATTACGCTGGAAAAGCAGGTATTTAAATGAAATCATTTTTTTTCAATTTGTTGAATATTTTAACAGGTCAATTTAACTAAAAAAAATTCATTTATATTACTCATGAAAAAGAGATGAAATTTTATATTTTTAAAGCTATTAATATGTTTTAGTTTAGTGGTTTTTTTTTCGAACATGTTGTTAAAGCGACACATTTTAATACTCTAAATATCACATTTGTTCATTGGATTGTTCCCACATTTTTTTACTCTTTGCCTATGTGGACTTGCTTCACTCAATTTTCATTAATTAGTTTATCTTTCTTTATTTTTATCAATCTTCACTATAGGTTATTTAAACATTTATGTTTTTATTATACCTCTATGACCTATTTCTATAGTCACTATATTCTATAACTATTATATTTATTGGAATAATGGAAGCTAAGGCTCAACGTTTTGAAAATTGTGATATTAAGATCGTCAATTCTTTTGATACCAGTGGAAATCAAAGGTATTGAAGAATCGAGTTTAATATCCTTACTAATAAGTACTCTTCTTGTAATGTGCTAGTTATTTATCTTGTTTTGGTACTAATTTAAGAGACTACACACTCTGTTGATAAATTCTTTGTTCGCTTTACTTTTAACTAGTGGGTCAATTTGCCGGCACCATACGCTCTTCAGGCCACGGTGAAAGATATCACTGTTCACGACCAGACGTTCGTACAGTACAAATCACTTGAAGAAGTTTTTAAGATAGGTACAGTTTGCTTCATGCTGGCGAACCCTCATTACGGTGCCATGGGAGAGGTGAGTCGAGGAATATTTATTGAGGTTGCTAGTCAGCAAAAAACATATCCGGTGTGTGGATGGACAACAATTTTCGCCAACATTTTTAATCGGACATCACTCAAGAGTTTGTGAGTTAAAGTTTTCTCATTCAAGTCAAGCTTGCTTCTCAGAAAATGCCCCAGTAGAGCCAAGCTTGGGCTCAATCAAATTACTATATTATCTTAAAAATTACTATGTGAATATATCAAAAACTTATTACAATAAAAAAACAATGTTTTCAAATATAAACAAGACTCATATATTTAAATAAAACAAAACACTTTCTTTGAAATTAAAACAACTTATTAATTTTTTAAAAAATTGAGCTAACTATACGATTACAATAAATTCAGGATATGAAGCAAGGTTGAGATGGTATGGTCAATTAATGATATCTAAAAAGGAAATAATTCCTAGGAGAACGATGGAGACGAAGTATACAGAAAAAATACTACAAGGGAGACCAAGAAATATATGAAAGGAGCATTTAACTGCAAGCTGAGAGTGATTTGATAAGAATGGTGAAAGACACAGGGTGATGGAGGAAAATGAAGGCATTTTACTAAGATGACTCAATCACAGGCTTGATGATTATGATTTATACTAACTGAGGAATTTTGCTTATGATTCAACTTGATATTCGATAGGTCATCATTATCAACTGTTTCCAGCCTGTGGCCTGGACAGTTAAGTAAATGCCTTTATCTTCCCTCTCCTACCATTCTTCCTCTGTTAATCATTTCCATTTCTCACTTGCACACTTTCTGTTATCTGCTCCTCCCATCTCTTTCTTGGTCTCTCTTGTAGTATTTTTCCTAATTCTCATTACATGCCCATACCATCTCAACTTTACTTCCTATAATATCACATTTTCCCCTGGTACCCCCCACTCTTTCCCGGATAACTTAATTCCTAATCCTGTTTTCATGACGGCTAACATGCTCCTCACAAACTTAATTCTCATAACCTCCATTTTCCTAGTCTTGCTTACATTCCTTGTCCATGTTTCTTTTGCATATGTGACTATGGGTAAAAAATACTTCACTTCTCTTCTCCATAGCATTCCTTAAGTACAGTTTTATAAAGGCATTTGTGAACTTGTGTAAATTTATTTCTAAATTCCCGTTCCCTGTAGGCCTTGCCCATATGAAGTTAAGCTATATACCTGGTTCTCACCTTGGCACTATCCTATAGAGAGACGTCTGCTTTCTTTCATCAGCAAATATATTACCTCTTACTGGTTAAAATTATAAAAAAATAAACCTCATTCCTCTAAACTACAATCTAATTTGTCAGGCAAAATGAGAATTTCTTATGGAAATCTATCACAGAAACTTTGCATGTGGTAATAAAATAGTCATAACCTTGCTGAAATTTACCGTTGTGCAGGTGATTGATGGAGGGACCAACTTGAGAAGTGGGCGTGTCAAGGTCAGTCTGTCAGTGCCGGAGGAGCCCAACTTGGAGCATGTTGTCAAGATGCAACAAGTCAGCGGCAATAACTACATGATGTGTAAGTTTCCCCTCCTAAATTACATATATACTTTAGTGATGGGTCGAACCAACTTGTTAGCTAGCACTAGCTCACATAGGTGCCCACTCATATGAGTCGTACATATTAATAGCATCGTTCACTGTTTGGGTTGCTCACTCCTGGTCCCTTTACTCTCTTGGCAAGTGTAAACTCTTGGTTTGACATACATCTGCTGTGTGGAAAAGAGGCACTGCCCCTTACGATCTCTTGAAAAGCGCAAACTTTTGTTATAACATCTCATGAGATAAGTAAGAAAGGTTTTGTCATTTATAGTCGTCGTCGTCGTCATCATCATCTATTTCCAGCCCATGGCCTGGTCAGTTTGGTCAAATTCCTCCTTATTATTCTATCCTTCCACTACTCTTCCTCCTTTAATTTCTTCCATTCTTGTTCTCCTTTGCAGCCTTTTCCCCGAATACTTCATACCCAACATTTTCCCTGGCATCCTCTCTTTTTCCATCCTCATTACATGACCATGCCATCTAAGTCTTATTTTCTTTATCATCTCCTTTACTCCTACTCTTTCCCAGATGAAGGGTCCACGGGAAAAAGGGGGAATGTCAATTTTTTTAATTTTTGAGGTTGGCACGCTGTCGTGTACTTTTAAATAAGCTCTTTCTTACAAGCTAGGGTAAATTTCAATAAAGTGTATGGTCAAGGTTTTATGAGGGTTTTAAAATACAGGCAACACGGGAAAAAGGAGGAATGTCAATGTGAAGCAACGCAAGAAAGGGGAATGTACGTTTCGCAACACTGCTGTGTTTAACTTTCACTTCTCGTTTGTCTTTTGAGTTGGCTAGTGCGGTTTTGTGTTCGCGTTGTGAATATTCAGTGGTTTCTTTATAGAGTGAATAAACAATGGAAGAGGCAAAGGTGAGCAGTGAACAGGACAGTAATATTTAAAAAAACACAAAGAAACGTAAAATAACTGGCAGAATGAGTGATGTTAAAAAGAAGCTTCTTGCATCAACTCATCAAACAGGCTTGGACTGTAAATGTATGCGCTTGAAATGTTTTCAAAATGTGGGGGAAAGTGACCGAAAGTCTATAATAGTAAATTTCAATAAAATGACTGTAAATGAACAGAACAGTTATTTAAGCGGTCTTATAACAGTGAATACAATTTTCCAACGTAGGCCTAGGCAAGCTGAGGAAAATGCATTACTTCATGAATGTTCATTTTCATACCGTGTGCGTGTGAAAAGACAAGAAGGTATTGTGGAGGTCCCTGTGTGCTACAAAGCGTTTTATTCTCTTCATGGAATTTCTAAAAAGAAAGTTGAGATTATCCAACGTTACATTAAAAGAGGTGGCCAGCCCAAAGATGGTCGTGGTCAGCATACAAACAGGAAAAATCGCTTGTCTAAAGAAACTTTTGATGCTATTTGCACCCACATTGAATCCTTTAAAGGTGAAATGAGTCATTACAGTCTTAAAGACTCAAAAAGAACCTATTTGCCTCAGGAATTGAATATTACGAAAATGTATAATCTGTACAAGGAGAAGTACCCGGAAAATAAAGTTTCTTATGAAAAATACCGAAAAGTTTTCAACGAAAATTTTAACGTTAGTTTTGGTTATCCTAGACAGGACACCTGTAGCTCGTGTGACCTTTATTCCGCTGAAGTTCGTGCAATTGAACATGGACTAAAAAATTATCCTGATGATAGCAATGAGAAACGAGAAGCTGAGAGAAAATTACATAAGCAGTCTGTAGAAAATAAACTGCACTTGATGAAAGCCAATATGTTTTACGTTCGAAAGCGTTTATCGCGGTTGAATAGCCAAAAATCTCCATTTCACGAGTCTATTACAATGGACTTCCAAAAGAATCTACCTGTACCTAATATCACCACAAATGACGTGTATTATAAACGTCAATTGACAGTGTGTATGTTCAACATCCATGTCCTCTCCACAGGTGAGTCATTCTTTTATGCCTACGATGAGACTGTTGCTCGCAAGGGAGCTGATGAAGTGTCTTCCTTTCTTTTTTATTTTGTTATGGTTCAACTTGACCCTGCAGTAAAAGAACTGGACATTTTTTGTGATTCGTGTGGTGGACAGAACAAGAATTGGACACTTTTCCGGCTTATTCACTACATTGTTCACCATGCTAAACGATTGGGAAAGGTTAAAATGAACTTTCCAATCCGAGGGCACTCATACCTAGAGTGTGACAGGAATATGGCTTGCGTTAACCAAAACAAGTGGGTTGAATTGCCTACAGAGTGGATTGAAGAATTTGAGGTGGCTCGAGCAAAGCCATCACCTTTTCGTGTAATTGAGGTTGACATACAGTTGGTTCGTAAATGGACTGAATATCTCGACCAACGCTACTTCAAGAAAAACCCATTCAAGTCCAGGCCAGTAAGAGAATTGATTGCTTTGAATAAACACCCACGCATGTTGCAATACAGGTCAACATACCATGGGCACTGGGATGGTCACGTGATCAACGAGCCAGGTTCACTTCCACCATCAGACGATCCCAAACTACGACAGGGAGAATTTATCCTTCCTGAGGTTGCATACCAAGGTGAGTAATATTAACATTGGATTAATTAAAACATATGGTATTAAGAAAATGAAATATTTTATCTTGTGGTAGTTTTTCACGCCCCAGTAAGTCCCAGCCTACATAAACTATACTAACCTAACCTAACCTAGTCTAACCTAACTTAAAGAAAATATTCATAGAAAAATTCATGCTAACCATAAAGTACACACCTTTTTTTAACAGATGCCCTGCCAATTTCGTACGAAAAATTCAAAGACCTTCAACAACTAAAGAAGTTCTGTGTGGAGGAAGCCAGAAAATTCTATTCTCAGCTTCCAAAGATGGCTCGAGGAGAAATATATAAGAATAACTATTGCAAAAAAAATGAAATGGTATTTCCAAATATGGTTAAAATACAAAAAACCGTGAAGCAGAAAAGCTTATAAAGAAGAAAAATATGAAAACAGTGATGGTATTAAGGACGACTTAAAAGTTCTCAGATTAGATTATTTATCTTTTTTATTAATTTTTTTGTTTATGACTGTTTTTGGGTTCAAGTAGGGTTTTTTTTGTATTTAGAAACTAGTTTTTACTAAGGAAATATTATTTCAGTGTTATCTTTAAGATAACACTTAGTTTTTAATAAACAAAACTAGTGATTGATGATAAAGGCCTCTTTTCTGACATTCCCCTCTTTTTGTTGACATCCCCCCTTTTTTCCTAAAACAAATTGTATTTATTTAATATATATATTTATTTTTAATGGAATATATCTTTAAATTTAGGTTAAACAATTTTACAAGTCGCACAATACAATAATACAAAAGATAAGCAAAGTTCATGATGATATACAATTAATTAAAGTAGTAGCATTAGATTGAATGTTAAAAACTCATTTTCTGGAAAACTATAAAATATGACATCCCCCCCTTTTTCCCGTGGACCCTTCAGATAGCTTCATTTCTTTTCCTGTTCGTCCTTGTGAATCTACATAGCTCCTTACAATTTTCATTCCCACAGCCTCCACTTTCCTTGTTTTTTTTATATGCAATGTCCATGTTTCAACTGCATAAATGACCATAGTACTGTGGTATTGTATTGCATGAAGTAGCCTGAATATCAAGAACTTAAACCACAGCTTTAGGAATATAAAATCAGATTTTAGAGCAATTTATGTACTAATTACACTAATGATTTTAGGGAGTGGGGAGGTTATAGTTATGGGAAGGGTACCCGCATTTGCGTGGAGGAAGGGTGAAAAACCATTTTGGGAAAACCACCCTCTGTAGACTCGACTGAGATCTAAACCTCAATCTTCCCATCATCGGTAGTATAGTCTACTGCGAGAGTAGTACACCAGACCACGCGGCCACCAAAGCGGGTATTATAAATTTGCTCACTAAATATCAAATTAATATACATGATAACTACACTGAGTGTATGTTTGTAAGCACTAACTAGGCTACTCTGATAATGTGCCTTGAGGCCTTTCTTGGGACCTTGATCATGAGCAATTACCTGCCTCACTTAAAATTGAAACTCAAATAAATAAATCAAGTAGAGACTACTATAGGGAGGAAAAAAATGACTTTAGTTCTTAACTCTTTCACCTGCAGAGTAATGTTTTAGAGAGCCTTAACCCTTTTTGTTTTATTTTATTTCTAGGTAATGATGCAGCTTCATATCTTGGAATTTCTTCACATCTGCTTTCGCGGATTACCGGTACTATATATATAATAAAAGGTGCACAAACAGAATACACAGAAAGTGCCTCCAAAGTGAATGTTGGATTGAATCTCAAGTTCAACAAAAAAAATGAAGAGGTTAGTTTAACAGGTCATCAGGATTTTTCTCAAAGCTTAATAAATAAATATTCTATTCTAGGCTAATATTTTAAACATATGCTTATTTTTTTTAAATCCAATTTATGAAGTAATTTATGTAAAATGGTTCTTTTAGTCTATTTCTAAAGCAATTCAAATTTCTAAACTCATTAAGAACTCACCACGAGGGAAAAGGATGAAATGTGCAAAGTTATCCTCCTAAAAGAGGAAACAAAATAGATTAAAAAAAGGCTAGTAAGATGCACTGCTAAAAAAAGATTTTTTTTTTGTAAAGAATGAGATAGAAACATTTAAAAGGAATAGAATAAAGAACACAGGAAATGAACATTGGATAAGATTATATAATATCTATAAGGGAAACCTCTTTTCACTTTTTGAGGTACATTTTGTTATATTTGGAAGTAGCTACAAGACAGGTGGATACAAATAGATAAAAAGAAAAAACACAATACATCTATTACAAAGAAAAGAAAAACACAGTTCATACTTTATATTGTTGCCACTGGACAAAGAGGTAATGGCTGCCTTTTGAAGAGAATAGATCGTTATTTCTATCCACATTTCCTAGACCTTCTTCCAAATATAACAAAATGTACCTCATGAAACAAAAAGAGGGTTTTCCTATGGTGATAAACTCGGTATGATAATTCAAAGTATTTATTTTATTATTCATTTTTGTAAAGCTAATGATTATTGCTAGCAATTTTTCTTTTCACTCAAGCAGTAAGTGTTTAATAATTTAACATCCATCGGGCCATCTCAATGGTGATTTCCTCAAGAGGCACCCATTACCTCTTTGTCCACTGGCAGCATTGTGATGGAAATGTGTTATTTTTCCATTGTGAAAACCATATTATGTTTTGTCTCTTTTATTTGTTTCTAGCTCCTTCTTTCAGATACAGTAGCCCCATGACTTCTTTGGTGCTGACTGACAGCTCATAGCCGACTTCTGACAGTCAACATTTGGGTATATACCTAAATTTTGACTGTCAGAAGTGACAGCTGCTAAACACATGTTTTTGCAGATCATATGGTTTGGCGTAGGGATACATAATTTGGTCTGGTAACATTTCAAAGCTTTTAGCTGTCAGTCAGCACCAAAGAAGCCATGGGAATACTGTATAATTAATTACTAACTCTATGGCTGTGCCAAGCCCACATTTGGGGTTCACTATGAAACTGTATAGAATATATTAAATATTCCTAAAGTGAAATTGAAGTTACATATTAAGTTGCTAAGGTTCTATAATTAAACAAAAAAAAAAATGTATTTATCTAATTTTATCCACCAAATATAATTCACAAAATGTTTGGCAAATTTTATCCCAAGTTAATAAATAAATAATTATAAATATTTGGAATATAAATATTAATTATAATATGCATAACAGCACTGAATGACATAAATAGACAACATTTGTTTATCTATAAGCCTTTTAATTATCTTCTTTGTCAAAGCTTTGAAGTAATAACAACCAGAATTTGTTTTTGGATTTAAATTGATGCTGATGTATAGTTGGAGCTAAACTGAAGTTTTAAAAGTTGTGAACAGTGTTATTTACCTCACATCAGTGTTTATACACTAACTTATTTTGTTTGTAGATTCCAGGCTATACAAAGAAAGAAAATACAACATGGCTCTACTCCAAAAAGGCTGTAAAGCTAGTCAAGGACTACATCAATCAATTCCCTGAACTATTTGACTATCTTTCCCAAAATAAAAATATTGGAAATGATATGTTCTTTGAAATACACATATTTCCCAATGAGTAAGTTACCTCATTTGATATGCAGATCTTGATTATTTTGATTTATAATTTTGCTGATGTGTTATTAGGCCTATTAGAGTTGAGTTGAATCCACTATTTTTTGATTCTGAATCTCCAATTTACCTTTTAATTCCAATCCGAATCTTTGGAAAAAAATAATGAACATAAGAGATAATATAAAATTATAATAGAAAACACAAATAGTAACTAAATATTAACATTCTTTCATATAACATTCATTTAAGTGTTAAATTACTGGTCTGGGGCCTGGTTGTTAAGTTCATCCTATAATTATAATAAGGTTCTGAACAATCAATAAGTAAACTCTGATTTCCTTAGGAAAAACAGTAGAATATTTATGAAAAAAATTACTAGATTACTTTAACACAGCCCTATGCCAAAACATAGGTCTTTTAAAGACCATAATTATGTTAAGCAGCTGTCACCTTTAACAAGCAAAGTTTTGAAAACAATCAAAATTTAGGACAACTTTTAATATCTTTTTTAAATAGTGCTAAAATAATTTACGTTTCAAAAGTTATATATTTTTTTAGCTTTTTTATTTTCTATGTATATTATTATTTTAAAATCAGGTGACCTGGCGGTCTAGGGGTAAGGTGTCAGACTTCTATGCTGGCGGCTGGGGTTCAATCCTCGGTCCCGGCAAAGATTTATCTGATTACCAAACCCTTCCTTCACCTCTGACAAGACATCTTGTGAATGTGAGGAATGCCAGGCCTCCACCGTGGTTCGGATTCCACGTTAAACTGTAGGTCCTCCATTTCATCTCACAATCACCCTACCATTACACATTAGCGTAAGTGCGTATAACCCGAACGGGTAGTAAGACGCGGTGATAATAATAATAATAATAATAATAATAATAATAATAATAATATTTTAATAGTAAACAATATAATATGTTGGATGTCCCTTTGATGGCCGACAAGACAGTATCCAATAACATAAATTTTCCTAAGAATCAATAAAAGTCAAATGGTTGGATAAAGTACGCTTTGTAATGTAAAAAGGTTCAATAATTTGTATTATACTTTCCACTCACAAAGAAAAAGTAAATCAAATGATTACTAAAATTACAATTAACTTAGGTAGGCCTATTTGAAAACTTTTTTTCCCCCCCAAACATCCAAACCATTTTAATAAAAAGAATGTGTGTTTGCTCATGATCTTTAAATTTTAATATAATATATAATCTTTTTCTACCACCACTATATTGTTAATTTGAATACAAACCTACTACACGCTTCGGTGGCTACATAGTCTGGCTGTCGATGATTGAGAGATCGGGGTTCAATCCTGGTCAGATGGTTTTCCACTCTATCTACATTCAAATTTGGGTGCACTTCATCTGAATTTCACCCTCGTAATCCTCAACACATTAGAGTAATCAGTACATAGGCGTACAACCTGCACAGGAGTAAGATGTGGTGCTAAAAAAACTAACCTACGTTTTGAGATTTTAATCTAACTATGCATTAAAGGTTAGGTTAATTTATTGGCAAGTACCATAGTATTAAAGTATTATTATATGCAATAATTATCCTATTTATTATTTTAAACTATTCCAAACTAACAAAATATAGCCTTTCAACCATCAACATGGGGCCTAGGTGAGATTTAATAATAAAATAAAATAATAATAAATACATTTAAAAAATTATTATTTTAGTATCAAACACCTTAGATAAGTCGGTAGTGTGTCTCTCTACTGTTCTAAGAGTCCCCGGTTATATTCCCAGCATGATGCATTAATGCCCGGGGACTGGATGTTTTCTTACTATCAACTGAGCTTAGGTGTCGGATATTTGTAGTAAGTAGGGGAATATGACAATTGTATATCTTACCCACCCGTCTACACTCTTCAAACAGTTGCCTCTGCATATTTAAGCTTTTTTTATTTTGATATGTTTTATTTCTATTAAAAAGTAATCAAATCAAGGAAAAATAGTTTTCATTCAGAAAGAGAGGAAGATGGAGGCATTTTATACTAAACTGACCTGGCGATTGGCTGGAAACAGTTTATGATGATGATGATGATGATAATTTTCATTCAATGTGTTGTTATAGATTATTTCCTTTATAATATTTAAAATACACTAAATGATCAACATTAAACTAATTAACAAAAATTCTGATCAGCCCAATCTAGTTTATTCATGTTTATCAAGGCCTAACTCATCTAGCTTTCCAGATTTTCTTCTTTCTACGCTAACGCATTACATTGAGCTGACACTGTCCTATGTTTGCTGGTTCTTGAGTATATTATTAAATTACTGTTTAATTTTTACTTGTTTAGGCCTACTAAACTTTCAGAGATCCAGACCTGGCTGAAAGAACAAGCCTATTCTAAAATAGCCCGACAAGGATGTGGCTCAGACCTTTTGGACGAAGAGATAGTCCGAGAGATTGAGAATACTATTGATAGGTTCCACCAAGTTGGACCTCGTGTTAAGACTGTGGTCGCACAAGCCAAGCCCTACCTTCTGTACAAGGTATGCTTTTTATTTAACAGGAGTAATGGGGTCTTATTCGACACCTTAGCTCAGTCGGTTGCGTGACTGTCTACTGAGCTAAGGGTCCCGGGTTCGATTTCTGGCATGGCCAAAAACTTATCATTGGTGAAATGTGGGTTTATTCTTCCATATTGATAAATTAATGTCCAGGGACTGGATGTTGTACCTGTCTTAGTCTTAAGTTAGGTTATAAGGAATATGAAGCTACAACAGGACTACAAGCTGGTAGCGGAAAATATATGGGTCGAATAAAAAACTGACCTAGGCCACCGGCTGGAAACAGTAATGGAGGGTAGGTAGGTAAATTAAGGGCCATATTTAGGCACTGTTGCCTTTTTTGTTTGATAAAGGCAATGATTCCAAAATATATGGCTTTTTACTGCCGGCCACTCAATATATATTCATATAATTATGATTAGCGAAGTACATAAAGATGGAATGACCATTGCATCATATATCAAACTGCTGGGCTATCGGTGGCTATGCTTTCAAAAATAGCTCTAAGAAGCCCATAAATTTCACACATTAATAATATACTTTTTCTTAAGATATGCGTGAAGAATGAGCTTTCGCATGGTTCAAATTCTGGATATATCATTGGTAGAGCATTGGCGTGTTAAACCAAATTTCCGAGTTTCGATTCCTTTGCCCAGGTGTAATTTTTTTCCAACTAGTTTAAAATATGATGCCAGTGATGGCTGTATTCATAATCTAAGATCATTACATCTTCATAAATAATTTATACTTAGTTACAAATACATTTTATAAATATAAGATAAAACTTAATAAACATATGGATCAAACTTTTTTTCAGCCTGGCCTTCAAACAGGCAGTGTTGCTCCAGACCCCACCACAACGTACAGAATATTTGACCGTATTGTCAATGTGAGAGAAAGCTACACGGTTCCTCTGGGCTTAAAGGGCACAATCACAGGTAACCCAAGTGCATTTAAGACTTTCTTGTAGGGATGTTTGAGCACCACTTTTTCAATTCGAGACAATTTTGAGACAAGAATATGAAACAATATTGAGAACGAGACGGGTAAACTTCCTTTGAAAGTTTAAAAATATGAATTATGTGTACTAACTTAAATATATTGTTCATAACATACTAAAGTTCTTTTTGAAATTTAGGTTGGCTCTTGCTTTGTATTATCTTATAGTTCATTCAAACACTTAGGTAATAGCCCATACACATTTTAAATGCAATTAATAAAATAGTGATAGGTAGTTGCACTGTATACCAATTATAACTTAATTATGTTTTGTAAAAGTTTATAATAAAGTTTTATATTGAAAATCGATATTTATAACCTAAACCTTTCTTAATCAAGGCTGATTTTGGGGGAGAAGTGCAACCTATTTTCAGGTCTTTATGGTATTATTAGAAATAATAAATTCTTGGCTTGGTTTATATGATATTTGGAAGAAGGTATAGGAAAGGTGGATAGAAACATATAAAAGAGGGACAAACACAATATGGCCTTTACAATGAAAAGAAGAACACAGTTCACACTTTACACTGCAGCCAATGGACAAAGAGGCAGTGTAACGTGTGAACTGTGTTCTTTTCATTGTAAAGGCCATATTGTGTTTGTCCCTCTTTTATATGTTTCTATCCACCTTTCCTATACCTTCTTCCAAATATCATACAATTACCTCATAAAGCGAAAAGAGATTTTCCTTATTGAGTTATATCATTATATATTGGCTTGGTTTATAAATTTCTTAATTCATTTATTTGCTTTTTCATTCTTTTTCAAATTTCTCAAATTTCCGTGATTTAGTTTAACTTTTGGGATGAGAGCTAGATAAATTTATGTTGTCTCAACCACCAATAGCTAATATAAGAGCTTTAAAACAAATTTCAATTTAAAAATTAAATAAAAAGAAAAGTCTCAAATCGGATATTTTCTTGAATCTTTGAATCTAGAATATCCTTAAATATTCAAGGTGTTTGAGGATCTCATCCATACTTACATGTAAATCGGGGTATCTCATTTTCATATGATTAATATTTTCTAATTCCAATGCTAAGAATTGCATTGAAAATAATTTTACTTATCGATCCTACCAATACCTTTATCAATAAGAATTGAGAGTATTGAGATTTTAAGTTCTAACATTTCTTTGCTTTAATAACATTTTGGACATGTGTTATTTTTATTTGGTCTCTGCTTGTAAAAGGTATGTTTTTATTACAAAACTAAACAGAAAAAAGAATGTTTTAATTTTATATTAATAAAGAGGTTTCATACTTTACAGGATTTTTTTTTGCCATGAACAAGACTTCTAAAACCCACACTTAAAGGAGTTAGAAAAGAACATTTAAACATATCACATCTAAGAATTTTGTAATCAGCCCTTCAGTTATCATTATCAATAATTTTAATTTGTTTGTTCCTTTGGTACGAGATAACTATTACCTTGACACCTTCAATTCAACACTGTGTATTTGTTTCCATGTCTAGGTGTTTACAAGTTTGATAAAGAGGTAGACACCTTATACGAAGTGGTGTTTGACAAGCCTTTTGCAGGGGGTCTCACCCTGAACTGCTCGGCAGACAGGGGGTACAAACTGCCCAGCTCTGCGATGCTCAATTTATCTCATGGCCAGCGGTTGGACAGATCCGAAAAACCTGTGAGCATCTTGCAACCATCAGGTAACTAAGGGCTGAAATGCTATAGATTTTTCCAATGAATAATTAGATACATTGAAATGTCTAAACGAGGCCTTGTGCGGGAATGTTATATTGACTTAGAAATTTATGGGCGGGAAATAACTATTTCCTGTGCAAACAGAATAAGTGAAATTAAAAAAAAGAATATTTCACTTTTGGATTCGGCCTATATTTATTTTTCAGATCTATAATTTTAGTCCAAACTTAGCCTTCTCAAGTCTTCTCCAGTACCACATTTCAAAGCTCTCCAAGTATTTCTTTTCCATCGGCCTAAGAGTCCCAAGTTTCTGCTCTATACAGTGCGATGCTCCAAACGTAGCATTTGATCAGTTTATTCCTCAATTCCAAATTCAACATGCCGGTCAGAGCTAACCTGGCCCTGGTGATCCTCGGCCTAATTTCATTGGTGCAGTAGGCATCCTTTGTCAGCAGACTTCCCAGGTACTTGAACTGCTCTATGTTTTTCAAATCCTGCTTTCCAATTTTGATTTTCAGTGGCTCTTCATTTTTTGAAATCACTATCACTTTTGACTTCTCAAAGTTGATCTCTACCATATCTTATCCCTATCTCCACTAGGAGGTCCATCATTTCCTACAACTCTTCTTTATTTTTGGCCAGCAATGCTAGATCATCTGTGTATTTTACTGTGTTAACATCTCCTATCCTGAAATTACCACGTCCCTCTACTGCTTCTCTGACCAGCTACTCTTCATACAAGTTGAACAGACTGGGTGACAATCAGCATCTCTGTCTTACTCCTCCTACTATCTCTCTGCTTCACCCTCATCCCCCTCCTCTTTAGGGTTAAACATCACAAAATATCCCCTTCATTGTTCTTTCATTCTTCTTCAGCCATCATTCTAACTTCTTGTATTTTTCTAACTATATAAAACCTTCTTACACATTCTACATCTCTATTCCGCATCTCTGTCAAATTTTTTTTTATCAACGCCTTCCTGTCTTCCTGTACCACACATTTTGCTCTTCTCTTCTTTTTTCTATAATCTTCCTATTTAATAAAATCTATTTTTTTAATCATTTATTGGTGTGATGTATTTCATTTTGTAACTTAAGTTAAAACAATGTTTTTTTAACCAATTCTTGGTATCTGTTTGGGTTGTACATATAGTCACACTAATAATAGGGTAAGGAAGGTAGAATTTTATTGGAAGTGTTCCCTCATTCGTTTTGAGGAAGATTGGGGAAACCATTTAGGAGAAATAATCTCAATATTCCCAACTGGGATTCAAACTTCAATCTCCGTGTCACTGTCAATCCAGTCCAACATGAGATTGACACTTGAGACCATGCAACTACCAATGTGTGTTTTAAGTCGATTAAAAAATATGTTTGTAAATCAAAATAAAGTTTAAATTACTTGACTTTATCTAAAGGGTAAGAGGAGTTGGAGGTAGATACGGCATATTTAAAAACTGGGCTTTTTATAGACTTGATTTACTCTTTTATTGTATGCGCATAGAACTTTGGCACGGATTACTAATTGTTTGCAGGTAATAGCAACACAAGGGAAGGATTCTCTTTCACGGCAAATGGTTTTAGAACCAATCAGCAGAGACCTTTCATGAGCCCTGGGGGTTCGTCTAGGACTGCATCTGCATTTGCCAGTTGGAACGTCAACAATCAGCAGGGCAACCTCCGGGGGAGTGATGGCAGCCTGTTTGGCGCAAACCTTCATGACCATTCTCCTGTGAGTCCCCAAACAGCAACAGCTCAGCCAATGTGGAACCCTATGATCTTACAGCGGGGAGTCCAATCTCCTTCAGTAAGATTACAATTAGTTCTTATGTAGAGCATACGAAAACAAGACTCAAAGATTACAGATAATATTATTCCAAGGTTTGCACTGTTTTTAGATAGAGAAAAAAAATCAAATTAAACTACTAAATAGTTATACATTTAAGTAAAATATTAAAACAAAACTTGCTTGAGTAACATAAAATCTGCAGATCCATAGAATTAAATCAAATGAATATTAAAAAAACAACTTATTTAGCCATTGTTAAACAATTGTTTGAATATGCAGGACATCCAAAAGTGAATTAAATTTTATTGGTAAGAGAATTGGTTAATAAATGACTTGGGGAATATAACATTACATATTTAAAATTCCCAACAGAATGTAGAAACAAAACTCAAGATCATACAAACAAGGAGTTTTATAAATGGTACAGAAGCCACCGTTCATTCAGGACTCAAGTCACTGCGATTAACGTCAAGCCATAACTTGGTTAATAGGTGCTTTACCTAGCACTGCTATGATATTTTTGTCTCTAGGGTTATTCTCTTTCCTGGGCAGGCCTCGTGCTTTGATCCAACTTTCATGTCTAAATTGTTGGGATTTGATAAGTAAAACAGATGCAATTAATAGATAAACACTTAAAAAACAAATTTGTGAAAAGAAATATAGATATAAATATGATTTCCCATGTGAAACTAGGTGGGTAACTTCCGCCCTCAACAGTTTCCAGCACCATTTTACCCCCAGCAGCAGCAACTCTACCAACAGCCGCAGAGACCCCAATACATGTTACAACAACAACAGCAGCAGCAGCAGCAGCCTACCATCAGAGGGATGGCTTCTCGACCAGAGTTTGTGTCAAAACAGGCACCAAACCAAATGCACCAATCCATATGGAGCCAGCTACAGGTGGGGGTTTGACAAAATTTACTAAAAATTCACGCTTTATGACTGAATACTCGTCAAATCCACCTTTACTAGGGAACTAACCTTGGTGTGGTATCCCGGAGCATTAAGGCTCAATGCCAGGTTGGAGTGAAATTAATCTTAAAATGTGGTAGACAATCTTGCACGATACAAATTATTCAGACTTAACTAGAAGAGGTTTAGGATCCAATTCCCAGCGAGGACTAAATATTTACCACTCTGAAATTGGTATTGTTCCCTTTCCCTAAGTGGTAAATTAATGTTTTGTTATCTGGTTGTGGTATCTAAACTACATCATCATTATCATTTAATTTAGGAGGGATAACCAACACACCCTTAGAAGTGATACAGGAGTAGAAAATATTTTGATAAAACACTGATAACACATTTTTTAAATAAGCTCTAATTGCCACATAAAGAGTCTTCAGGTTCAGGGTGTTAAAATGTGTGTGTGACTATTTCTACTATAGAAGACAGAAGAAAGGAAGATGAAGTCACCTTTGTGCATTGGATTCTTCCCACATTTTTTCCTCTTTCCCTAGGTGGGCTTTGTTCATCAAATTTACTCTTAATAGTTTATTTTTCTTTTTTATTTAGTTTTATCAATTTCCTTTATTATAAAATTATTTAGCCATTGGGCACTTCCTTTTTAAACAAATAATGGCTTTGGCTATTTGATTCTTAAAATATGCGATCCCTTACAATTATAATAATTGTACAAGTGGCAGCATTAAGCCAACTACCGAGTCGAAGGTGACTGTGTTATCTAATAGTTCGTGATCTTAATAAAATCACACATTTGTAGCCGACGATTTCCGCACGTCCATCATAGACTCTACCTTAAAATATGAGTGAAGAGTGAAGAATGACCCTGGGCACAGGACAAATCCTGGATAGCTCAGTGGTAAGAGCACTGGCGTACTAAGACAAAAGTCCCGGGTTCGATTCCCGTGTCCAGGTGTCATTTTTCAAATTTCAGAATATGATATCTAGATGGAGTAATCCTCACTAAAAGCATAAACAATAGCTTTGGCTATTTGAATCTTATTCATACATTTCGTTAAGTGTTAAATTACTGGTCTGAGGGCTGGTTGTTAAGTTGGTCTTATAATTATAATTGGTTCTGAACCACCATTAAACAGAAAAAATAGAGCTCTTAGACAAATTTCACTTGGAAAATTGATTTTTTTTTCTAAGGATTTGACTCTTGAATTCGAAATTTTCTCAAACCTTATAATCACTAATATCCTCCAGGATTTGAAGGTCTATCTCTAATTTCTTATTATTGTGAAATTCAAAGGATTGAAAATGATTTGTAAGCTGGCAGGAAGGACATATTTGTATTTTAGAGTCTGGTTTTTATTTTTGTACTTTTAATATCTCTTAAGATAAAAGTACATAGTGCAAAGCAAATTACAACATAATGTTTTGCTTCTATTATGCAGCATGGCGGCTCTCCAGGTCTAAATTCCGCACAACTTCCTGCCAAACTTGACACTGCCAGATCTCCTGCGCATACCCCCAACAGAAACCTGACATCAACGATGGCATCATCTGAATCCCCCCTGGAGGTGAGTGGTACAGTGACAAATAGTTAATTGTGGAATACTTAACATCATCAGTGGGAATGAAGTTTTTGAGGAGCGTGCTAGCCGTCATTAGAAGATATAGGATTAGGTGAGATGGTATGAGAGGATTCCAAGAGGGTTAATGGATATGAAGTATATAGGGAAGAGACCTCAATGGAGACCAAGAAAGAGATGGGAGGAACAGATAGCAGCAAGTGTGGAAGTGAGAGGAGCAGAGTAGAAGTTAGTGCAGGTGAAAGGAAAGAGGGAGATGGAGGCATTTTACTAAACAGACCCGGCCACAGGCTGAAACAATTCATAATGATGATGATCAATGATTGACACCATTGGTTCTACATATCAGATGTGTTCTGTGGACGAGATCTTGAATGCTCTGGAATGTATCCATTTCCATAGGATGTGTGGGATTGGCTATTTCCATTAAAATTCGGGCGGGAAACAAAGAGCCCTTCGATGTTCTAACAGGTACTGGTAATTCATCACTGTTATTATCTTTTGTAGACAGCCTTCTTTATTCCGTAGCAAGCTGCTAGGCGAGGTTTTTTTAAACCCCCTGTTGAGAGACACAAGCTGGAAGCCAGATGGCTTATTGTGCTCTGTCTATCAATAGTTACTTGTTAGGTTCAGCAAGTGAGAGAGCTAGATAGATATAGAGATGGGCGGAGATATTATATTATACTCTACCAACTTTTGAGGGTGTGGAATTTAGGGGTATGGAGAAGGAAGTAGCTTGCCAAGGTCAACCATTTATGGGTATGCAGCTTCAGTCTGTTAGTGACCTTTAAACTTTTAGAAAACCTAAGGGCTTAAGTTAAAGGGTGGGAATATAGAGAATGAGAGAATGTCACTATTTTTGCAATTTTTATATCAAAACTTTTTGTCAAAATAAATCAAATACTACTTCAGGTCAAACATCGAGTTGAATTTTCTTCTTGTGGTGATGTCAACATTTATAATAATTATAGGATGAACTCTACAACCAGTTTCCAGACCAATAATTTAACTCTTTAACTGAAAATATGAATGTTATAATGATTGGATTATAAGAAAGAATGTTAACATTTAGTTACTATTTGTATTTTCTATTATTCTACTATATTTAAATTTCCTCATTTGTTCTTAACCTTTTATAAGATTCGGATTTGGAATTTGAAGTTAAATTGTAGTTTTGGATTTGTAAAATAGTGGATTCAACCCAACTCTAAATTTAATCACAACTTTTTCTCTTCATTTAAAAAGTGTGTCAACCAATACTGCGTGCTCATGACAGATATTCAACAACTGTTGACATCACCCTGGGTAGAAAATTAAACTCTTATATTCCTAATGAAGCCATATTCTATTTATTTTGGGCAAAAAATGTTTTGCTATGAAAACTGCAAAAACACTGGCCCTTTCTTTCATTTCTTACATCCACACCTTAACATTGCCTGAATGAAATTTATTTAACAGTTCTTAAATGTTGTTAAGGTCTAAGTTCCCTAAAAGGTTATCTAAATTTAAACTCTTTATAATGTTCTGTAGATCTAATACACAGTTTCACAGTTTCTTGTAGTAATTTTAAATCGAGTAGACCAGGTTACTAGCCTTGATTGTACTCACAGCCATTACAGTCTTCACCACTTATGGTAAGGACGCTGTATTGATCAGTGTTGGCCAATATACCACAAGTACAACCATTGCTGTCCTATCATGAGCGCGCTTTCACTATTATTACAAACCAGTATCCCTACTATAGAGACTGCCTTGCCAGTCAGTATACAAGTACCACCATTGCTGTCCAACCCTGAGCGCGCTTTCACTATTATTACACACCAGTATCCCTACTATAGAGACTGCTTTGCCAGTCAGTATACCACAAGTACAATCATTGCTCAGTCCTATCCTGAGCGCATGGACGTGCCTGGTAGAGGGGCCGGGGGGGACACGTCCCCCCCAAAATTTTACCCTTAAATTCAATAGAGAATTTATTGATTTATTTGAATAGTTTTTTTTAATTCTTGAAATTAGCTATTTTAAATTTAAATGACCTTATTAAATAGGCGGATCTTGCTTCATTTGTATAGACACTAGCGCTTCTAAAATAGTTTTTAGGCTGGTGACACTGTTATTGTATTAGTAAATTATTTTGTTTTATTTGCAAGTTCTTAACTTTTTCGAATAGTTGCAGCAATCTTGTGAATATTAAGAATAAATAGTGTGGCGTGTGGTTTGTTAAATGTTTTGTAAATAAATGAGTTTATGACGTATTTGCTAATGTGTTTGTGTGTAAAAGTGAACTTAATATAAATCAGCGTGATTTGAGTAATATTTTGAGCATGGATCGTTTCTTAATCAAAAGAGAACAGGATTCACCAACTGAACTACAATCTCCTAAAAAACACTGCTTTGGCGAGTCTGAAGAAAAGTCCTTTCAAGCCAACTTAAATTTTAATAAAACAGAAAATGTGTTTAATCAATCACAAGTTAATATTTGTGAAAGTAATACATATCTGGCACCAAACCAGCCAGTTACAATACCAACCAAATTTCCAACTCAGAATTTAAAAGTAAAAATACTTCGGTTTCAACCAGCATGGTATAAGGAGTTCACTTGGCTGCATATAGATGTCTCTACAAACAGTGCCGATGGAGCTCTTTGTTTTTATTGTAATAGATATAATAAATTATGTCCTGATAAAAATCTTGCTTGGAAAATGGATCCGGCGTTTTCTAGAAATGGATTTAAAAACTGGAAAAAGGCATTGGACAAGTTTCGTTCACATGAAAAGTCAGATAGTCATTTACAAGCAGTTTTAAGTTATAGACAGCTGAAAACCCCGATTGATAACCAGTTAAACTCTTCTTTAGTTTCTGAACGTAAGATTTCTAGGGAATTTCTTTTGAAAATTTTCACTTCAATTAAATATTTAGCCATGCAAGGCTTAGCTTTAAGAGGAAATCAACAAGAAAGTGGAAACTTATTTCATCTTCTTAAACTACGTTCCGAGGATGATTCATATCTTGCAAATTGGTTGAATAAGGAACGAGAGGTATACACAGATGGAAAAATTCAAAATGAGATTTTGGAAATAACGGGTAATGAAATTGTGAGAAATCTTTGTGCTGAAATTCAATCTTCCAAATTGAATTTGTTTTCTTTGATTTGTGATGGTACACGTGATATTACTGGGACTGAACAGCTTAGTATATGTGTGCGTTGGGTTGATGAAAACTTAGAGCCTCATGAAAGTTTTTTGGGGCTATACAGTGCTAGTAAAACAACTGGGGAGTCGATTGCAGCCATTCTTTTTGATATAATGACCAGAGTTCAACTACCTCTTTCGAACTTGCGTGGACAAACCTATGATGGTGCTCCAAATATGAGTGGGATCAACAAAGGAGTACAGTCTATAATAAAGGATAGACAGCCTCTAGCCGTGTTTGTTCACTGTGGGGCGCACTGCATTAACTTGGTAACAAGGGATGCATGTGATACATCAATTACTGTGAGGAATTCAATGCAATGGGCCCATGAACTTGGAGTTTTGTTTTCACAATCATTGACAGCTAAAACCAAGTTTATTAATATCCGAGAAGCTACTTTTAATGGTCCTTTGACATCTAATGCCAGCATTAAGCCCCTTTGTCCGACCAGGTGGATATACAGAGGTGCTCAGATTGAAGAGATTCTGGAAAACTATTCAATGATTTTACAAACACTTGAAGCACTGTCTGTTGAAGCAAATCACTTACAGTCAGCAAGTGGGTTATTCAAAGTGTTTGAGTGAGGAGAGACTGTTTTAGGCTTCCTTATGGCAAGGAAAATAATAAATAATTTAGAAATTTTGAATAAATCTTTTCAGGGAAGAAAAATGAATACTTCCGGACTTATGCAGGCCATAGAAATAGTGTCTTCTAGTTTACAAAGACTCAGAGAAAATGACGAGTTTTTATTAATTTGGGGAGAAGCTAACAAAATCATTGTTACCAACAACCTGCAGCCTCTTTCTCTACCAAGACAGAAGAAACCACCAATGCGTTACACAAGTCCTGCTACAGCGTTCACTTCTACTTCAGTCGAGGACTACCTTCACCACGAGTATTTTGCCATTATAGACACAGCTGTTGGAGGTTTAAAGTCAAGATTTGATCAAGAAGGACTTGATCACATGAGAAAATTGGAAAGGAGTCTTTTAAAAGGAGAAATAAACCCAGTGCTGAAAATGTATCCTGAAATTAACGAGAAAGATTTTGAAATTGAACAAAACATGTTTTTTCGTTTAAGTGCACCTACTTGTGTTGAAGATGCCCTAACCGCATTTCGAAGGCTATCTCCTGAAGTGAGAGCAATGCAATAATGTTGAGGTTCTGTTGCGTATACTGCTGGTTGTTCCAAGCTCGTCATGTGAGGCGGAAAGATCATTTAGTTCGTTACGTCGCCTTAAAACATACTTGAGGAACAATATGACACAGAGGCGCATTAATCATGTGGCTGTGTGTCACACACATAAAGATATGTTGGATAAGATAAGCATTCATTATCTTATGAACAAGTTTATTGTAGTTAATGAACGAAGAAAGAGAGTGTTTGGTGAAGCCTATGCTAATTTAAAATAAGTATTTTGTATGGCATATAAGTATTTTATTTATAAGTTGTGTTGTCAGTGTGGTAAACTAAATATAGTTCCTATTATTTATTTAATACAAAATTACTAATACTCTTGCAGATAGGGCTATAGTTATTTAAAATTTTGAACAACTAAGAAAAAAGATTGTTATTTTAATCTGAGTTAAAGGAAAATTTTTGAATTGGTATTAATGTTCATCTGATACATTTATATTGAATATGAAACTGAATTTAAGAGTATTTCTAGTGTACGCGTTGTTTATACTAAGTATATAAACAATTATTATTAGAGAGTGTTAAATCACTTATAATATTTTGTGTCTTTGTCCCCCCCAAAGTCTGAAAGCCAGGCACGTCCATGGTTGAGCGCTTTTACTATTATTACAAACCAGTATCCCTACTATATAGACTGCCTTGCCAGTCAGTATACCACAAGTACAATCATTGCTCAGTCCTATCCTGAGCGCTTTTACTATTATTACAAACCAATATCCCTACTATATAGACTGCCTTGCCGGTCAGTATACCACAAGTACAATCATTGCTCAGTCCTATCCTGAGCGCTTTTACTATTATTACAAACCAGTATCCCTACTATAGAGACTGCCTTGCCAGTCAGTATCCCGTTCATTGCCTGTGTCACTACCACTAGGAGCCAGGAAGAGTTTTAACTAAGAAGGTGTGTGAAAAAACTGCGGTCAAGATTTGGGGTGTGCAATATGGTTACATGCTAGATAGAGGTTGTGTGGTTACATTTTCATTGCAACACGCGATTGAGAACTGTATGGCAGTAAGGAAGAAAGTTTACTGTGCATTCCTTGATCTGTAGAAAGCTTACGATTGGATGAATAGGAGTATGTTATGGAATGTTCTTGGAAAGTATGGTTTGGATGCATGTTTAGTAAATTTAATGATGGTGGTGTATGATGAAAATAAAGCGTGCGTTAGGGTGGATGGAGCTTTGAGTGAATGGGTTGGCATTGAACAGGGAGTTATACAAGGTTGTGTTTTGTCCTTATGGTTGTTAAAGGTTTCAATGGATAAGTGTATGAGGACTGCTTGTGAGGATGCGGTTGGTATACAAATGAACAATGTGAATGTGAGAGTGCTGTTATATGCAGATGATGCTATATTAATGGCTGAGAATGAAAGTGACTTTCAAAATTTGAATGTTGGCGACAGACAATGAAATTGGAGTGGCTGAGTTTCTAGTATATATATTTTTAAATAACTTGCTATGTATTCTGTTTTAGGCAGAAGTTAATGACAGGGAGAACTTTATGAAGTTGCTGCATATATCTCAACAACCTCCCAAACAACAATCTGTGAAAAAACTTTCTGTACAAGATTTGTTTGAGGTGAGCTTTAATCTTCGGAAGGTTTGGCATTCCTTATCGAACCCATTATTTAGTTCTTAAAGGCTTCTCTATTAATATTTTCTTATTTATTTATGTATAATGCAAACCAAGACATTCACTCGTGTATATTAGATCAGCCCCAGCCATGCTCAAAGTTCGTTGATACAATGTACTTGGGGTTGGTTAGAATGAAGATGAGGCTTAATCATTGCCTGCATGAAAGCAGATATTATGCCTGTGGGCTTAAGTTCATTATAGGGGGGCGGTATTCAAGAACGTTAGTGGTCCGATAGTACGGTCCCAAGCACCACCAGCGAGCAGTATTAGAGTTTTAAAACAAATTTCTCTTGAGAAAGAAAAAAAAATTAATGATTTGAGTCTCAAATTCTTGAACTTTGAATATCCTTCAGGATTTGAGGGTCCCAGTCCAAGTAGAATCAGCTTCCTTACAAAATACTAGAGATGGGCCACTCGAATCTTCGAATCCACCGAATCCTGACAAGTATTTGAGATTTAAGAATTCGGTGTTTTATTGGATTCAACATAAACAAAGCAAAAGATTTTTATTTTTGAATTCAAAAATTACTAATTTAGGCCTGCTTGGAAAGCACAACTTAATCTGTAATCATTATTTTGTTGAACAAAAGAGATAAACATGAATATATAATAATAATAATAGTTAGCTGTAGAAAATTTAACGTGATTAATACCCTACCATTCCAGCCCTATGTGAAACTTGGACTCAACCGTTTCAGCGCACTTCTGAAATGTTCACCTCACGAACAATCTTGTAAATATTTTAATGAACACATTAAAGCTCTTCAAAAACTGAAAATCAAAACTAGAACTACAATTAAACTTGAAATAAATAAAACAAATTACAGCTTTTTTTTTGAGAGAAAAAATAACACATTACACACGATACAAAGTGAGCAGTCATGACAAATATGTTTACTTGCCAGCGGCCAGAGTGATGATTAAATAAACATGATTGTTAATTCTTACCACCCAATTGGTTTTAATTGTCTACAACTACGCAAAGAATCCCAATTTATTTCATACGATCCTTAATTTAAATATATTGTTGGGTTTCATGAAAAGTAAATACTGTCAACAGTTAGACAGCGATAAAACTGTTTATTTACACCTACTGGCCTACGTATTGTATATCGATTATTTGTTTAAAATCGATTGAGGTAATCTGATCACTTAGTAAGTGCTATCGAGTTTTAAGAATCAAACGACGATTTGCTAATTCATAATTTGTTTTTAAATTGATTTTATCTAAGAGTTTATTATTTTTTTTCGAATATGTTATTGAAGTAATTGTGAAAATATTCAAAGGCAGTCTTGACTAATAAAATAGGAATGAACATATTGAAAGTCGAAAATATGTTTGTGTTTTATATAGAATGTATTCTCAGAAATTGATATATTGCAAGAATTTAATATATTTTTTGTTTTCTATGCAAAGATAGGTAATATAAATAAAAGAAAATAATAGTAATAATAATAATAATAATACATACATACATACATACATACTTAGGAATCATTTATTATTATTATACTATTTCCGTGCAAGTTTGGAATTGTTAAAGAAACTCCACCAGATAATTTTATTATTATTATACTATTTCCGTGCAAGTTTGGAATTATTAAAGAAACCCAATCGGTTAATTTTATTATTATTATTAGCACCGCGTTTTACTACCCGTTCGGGTTAAACGCACTTACGCTGATATGTAATGGCATGGTGATTGTGAGATGAAATATAGGACCTACAGTTTAACGTGGAATCCGAACCATGGTGGAGGCCTGGCATTCAATGTCCTTAAAGACATTACTGTTGAAACTATTTTAAATATTTGTTTTTTTTGTTAGATTTTTATTTGAGTATTCTTGTTTTTTAACTTGTGTTTTAGAAGTGTTATTACTAATTGAAAAACCAATATTTACATTGTTTAACAATTTAGCTGGAAAAAAACTACAGCAGAATTCCTCAGTTTTTCTGGAATGAGTGTCTTGTTGATGATAATGTTCCATATATCTTTGAGGCTAATTTGTAGATTTGCTGTACTGTTTTTTTTGCTATGAAGTTTACTTTCTCGCTACCCTGTGTTTCACAGTGTAATGGAATCCACTGGTTATCTAAAAACATACAAAAATCATTATAGTAAAACCATAAATGCAACATTTGTGTTAAATACATCAAGGGTGACCATCATTTTGCTAGGGCAAGAAAAATGGATTGATTAAGCCAAGAAAGGAGTTTCAGTGTAGTAGGTTGACAGGTGTTAATCGGCCACAGTTTTAGGTAATTAGTTTGCGAGTGACTATATGTTATTACTACTCGCAGGACCTATTGTCAAATTCTCTTTGCATTTCTGCTCTAAAAGCAAAGAAGTGCCTAATTGTTTAAAAAAAAAACAAAAAAAAACTAGACACTCAATTGCAGTTTAGAGTGAAACTCATAGATAGTGAGTTTTTCCCCCAGAAGGGGTGCAACACTTAGAAATAGTCATTTGATTTGAATAGAGTTTCATGTCTCGAGAGTTTTGGTGTTGTATTTTTGTTTTAATTTATTGCACACATTTTTAATGACACACTATTCCATGTTTCAGCATGCGGCAAGAACTAATGAACTAAAAGCCAATGTTCCTAAAGATGAAACAAACTATAGCATGCAACTTCTTACTTTCTGCCAGAAGAAAGGTAATAAATCACTTTTAAATACCTTCTTTTATGTTTAACAACATCTAAAGAATCACAATAGTGGAGTATTTTTGGAATGGTTTTGAGATAATGTATTAAAAGTTATTGAATTATTCAATCATGTCTTTTTAGTAAAATTGTGTCACTTTCAAAATTGAAAGTGGATCTAAATAAAACTAAAATAAATCATGTCAAGATTTGCATTAAGTTTCTTATTAGACTTACTTAAAAATATGATCTAAGTAATGTGCCCCTGCAGGTATGCTCACCACAATTTGGGAAATATTTTTCTGAGTAATTAGACAGTTATTAACTTTTATAATTATTTATAATTATTAAAATTGTAATAAGTTACACTACTATTTAATATTGTACATAATTAAGTTGTAATTATAATGTGTATTACTGTGCAGGTCTGGGTATCCCTTTGTACAACTACATCAAGCTAGGTGACAATGGCGGTGAGAAAGCTAACGTGAAGCTCTCTGACACGAGGGTGTTTGAAGGGGAGGCAGCTCACACACGAGAGCAGGTTTGTTGTTCTATAGGTTCGTTACCACCATTGAGCTGTCAATAAGATTTCTTAGCAAAGGTTCAAATTAGAGCGGGTCTAGTCCATATTCAAATTAAAGAAAAAGTTAAATTGTCACATCTCTAGTAAAAATAGAAAATTAAAGGGAATACCTTGAACATTAATAACTTAACAATGATAACTTATGTTTTTATCAATGATTCATATAAAAATATGTATGAAATAAAGTGAATTAACTACTAATCATTAAGTTATTATCATATTCTTTGAATTAAAAAATTATACGTTCACACAGAAATTAAACCCAGGACCTTTGGCTTAGTTTGGCTAAATTTTCTGATAGCTCGCAATCATTTAATCAATTCAATAGTAGCTGACGATTTTCCACACTTCTATCAATGATGCCTTGACCCTGAGCTCATTGGTTAGAGTAATGGTGTACTAAGCCAAAGGTCCGGCTTAGGTATGGATATGATGTTTATACGCTGTTAACCGTTATACACAATTATAACAGCTTAGCTATTTAATTCATTTAGTTACTGAACAAATTTGATAAAATTGTAGAATAATGAAGCACAAATAAAATTATAAACACTAACACACATATACAAACACTTCAAATTTGGATCTCACATGTCAGCTGTAATTTTACAAATATTTTAAGTAGAATCTCATCATTAAGTTGTAGTTGAAGTATTTTTGAACACAGATATGTAGCTAATTCACATCTGTTATATTACACTATTTGCATCCTATTCTTGTAGTGGTTCGTTTTGCCTTTTCCCACACATTTCCTCAAGATGCCACTATGTGCTCGTATTGCTTTCTTGGGACAGTTTTTTTTTTTAAATATAATGATTCTACTTTTGTTTGAAACTTGTTCTGAAGGTATTTCATATCTGTTTGATCTTGCTGTAATTAAATCTTTATATTTTCAGGCAGCAGAGAATGCAGCGCGAATCGCACTAAGTCAGATGTTAGATTCACATCTTCCAAATTCACCTAATAGGACTGACGGCACGAGTACTCCACCAGTATTGCTAACACAACAAGCCTTACCAATTCGACCAATATTGCCAACTCAACCAGTCCTGCCAACTCCACCTCAGCAGTGGTGGAAGGACAACTTTCAAAATTTCCAACAACCACCGAGACAAGGTAGTTTATAACTTTAACGTAAAGAGAAATCATTTGAATTTTTGTGAATCCCATTTGAGAATTTGACAAGCTATAATACATTCACGACCTTAGTTTACTTGAATGACAGATAAAAACGTTATTAGATATAATTCCTAATACATCCCTACGCCAACAGCTGACATCTATCACTTTGGATCACTGTAAAAAAACAGATGGTAATATATGAATGTGATAGTTAACCACAGTAATTTAGGCCAATATTATTTATATATTTATTTGAGCTCGGACACAAAGTTTATTCATAGTTTTATTCCCTTTTAAAAAAATTATTATTCACATCACTTTCCAAAAGGTCTAACCAACATAGCTTCAAAATGGGGACCGACAAATTTAAACCATGTGATTGAACGTGATGGAAACAAGTTCTTTACAATGATGCACCCACACGCAGTGGATGGAAATATTTTATTCAGTTATATATTTCTAAATACGTTAAAACAATAATACGATAATTTATTATGTATACATATTATTGTATTATATTTGGAAGAAGGTACAGGAAAGGTGGATAGAAACACATTAAAGGAACAAACACGATATTGCTTTTACAACGAAAAGAAGAACACAGTTCACACTTTACATTGCTGCCATTGGACAAAGAGGTAATGGTTGCCTCTTAAAGAAAATCTATTGTCACCACCCAATCCCCCGACCTAGGTTTTATTCTATCGGAACTCATCAGGGAGGAGTGAATGAAACCTAGGCCGGAGGATTAGGCGGTGATGATCGTTTTTCTTTAATAGGCAACCATTACCTCTTTGTTCAATAGCAACAATGTAAAGTGTGAACTTTGTTCTTTTCATTGTAAAAGCCATATTGTGTTCATCTCTTTTATATGTTTCCATCCACCTTTCCTATATCTTCCTCCAAACATAATACAATTACCTCATAAGGTGGTTTTCTTTACATATACATATATATATTATAATTGTTATATTGTTGTATATATAATAATTGTAAAGGTGTACTGCACTATAAGATATTACACATCATAGATAACATTTCAAAATGGAGAATAAGTACTTTTAATTATGTTTAAAATATTGTTTCGGATTGGGTAAAAGGAAATTATTAAAAGTTATGAGACAGTGTAAGAAAACTTTAGCTTACATTATTTTAAATGTAAAATATAACATGTAATTTATAACAAAACAGTGATTTTTTACAAGTGTTGGCAACAGAAAACCTAAACATATGCTTTTTGAACTGTCATCCAGGTAAAAACCTATCATAAACAGACACTTTAATTCCATAAGCAAGTTTTTTTTTGTCCTTATCTTAATGCACTTTTAACACCTTTGTTCAGACTATTAGGGTCGGTTGCACAAACCATAATCACTGGCTTGTTCAGAGATCAGATGTAGTTTGATCTCCAATCAATATCTCAAATGACATTTTCAGTACACCTTTAACAATTAGCACATGATTGTCTCTCAAATCTTTGTGGCCATACAGCCAACTCTCTTCGATCAACTGTATGATTAGCATATAACCCGAATGGGTAGTTAGGTGCGTTGCTAAAAAGCCTGTTTGATTCTCTGATCACTTTGTTGATGGGAAACATAACCTACAAGTTTTAATAACTGAATTAGTTTTTGAATCCTTATTTAAGTGATTAATAAAAGGAAAACCCGCCTCGGTGGCGTAGTTAGCTAACACGCAAGTTTTGTGTTGAGCTAGACTGCTGAGGATGAAGAGAAAGGTTCAAATTTCATTCGGGGGGAACTTTTTTTCTTCTTCCTCTAAACGATTTTCCACTCTCCCTCCACTTAAATGAGGCTCAATTCCTTTATATTCAACCTTCCCAATTCCTAACCCATTAGAGTAAATAGTACTTAAGCACATTACCTGAACGGGTAGTAAGACGCGGTGCTAACTTTACTATTATTATAATAATCATCATCATCACTACTACTGCCGCTCACCCC
>CABFVX010002545.1:0-35619 GCA_902151425.1 Timema shepardi | reverse complement strand
GGGGGGGGGGGGGGGGGGGGGGGGGGGGCTACAGCTCATATGTACCTAGGGGCACCATACTTCTAAATGTGGCTCTGTCTATAAGAAAAACTTGTCGCTTTTTGAGATAGTTGTATTATATTTGGAAGAAGGTACAAGAAAGGTGGATAGAAATATATTAAAGAAAACAAACACAATATGGCTTTTACAATAAAAGAAAAACACAGTTTACACTTTACATTGCTGCCATTGGACAAATGGACAAAGAGGTAATGGTTTTGAAAAAGTGGAAAAGCTTAAGAAGAAATAAGAGAGAAGTGTATTTGTTCCTATCTATGCCTAACCTAACTATCCTTTCAGGATGGCTTCCTTCACTTTCACTTACTTTACATTATTGTACAGTGTTTCTACAATGTCTTATTATACATTTCCAAACCATAATGCGATTATTCATTTTCTTAACTTATTTTTGTGATTGTTAGTGTAATTTTAATATCCTTAAAGACATGGGTGTTGGAACCATTTTAATTTATAATTTTTAGATTTTTATTTGAGTGTTGTTCTTATTTTTAAATTGTGTTTTATAAGTGTTATTTATAATCTAAAAACTGATATTTCGATTATTTAACTTTTTTTTTTCAAAATTATTTACTATTTATAAAAAGGAGTCTCAATCATCTTTTAAAAACATGTGTTTTAATATACTTTCTAACAATTCAAAATTATGAATACACAATACTCGAACTCAGGAGCTTTTAGAAATACCCGACTCGAATGAAAAAAATCCAGGCTCACAGACCCCTAACTTATACCATAGACTTTTTTACTTAAATTCATTACTGTTTCCAGCCTATGGCCTGGGTCAATTTTTTAGTCAAGCCATATATTTTACACTACCGGCTGGGTAGGCCTGTCATAGCTTCATATATAATCTATCTTAAGACAAAGACAGGCAGAACATCCAGTCCCCAGCTGTTAATTTATCAATTTGGAAGGGTAAAACCATATTTTCATTAATTATAAATTTTCAACCATGCTGGGAGTGGAACCTAGGATTCTTAACTCGGTAGGAAGACACGCGACTGATTGAGCTAAGGTGTTGGACTTAAAACCGTAGCTAATATTATTAGTTATTATATATACATAAAAGAAAACTGATTAATCTTTTTGGACAGGACTGGATATCGATAAAAAGATAATCTAGTTAATTTCTTAAAACCAAATATTAAGGGCAAGAAGTGTTTAAATTTTTTATCATATTTATTTTTTCTTTATATTATTTTGTATCACGATTCCTAAAATATATTCTACTTTATTTTAGCAAAAACAAAATATATGACCCTGTATTTTAAATAAACATGATCTTAACTTAAAGTCCAACAGAAATTGTATTAAACTTAGAAATACCTCACTAAAAGTTTCTCTACTCACCAACAAATGCCATCAAACATTCTAATTAACTTTACCCAGTTTTAAGTAACTTGGACTAGCGTCATTTATTATACGTTTGGTAAGAGATGGGAGGAGCAGATAACAGAAAGTGTTCAAGAGAGGAGAAGAATGGGAGAGATTAAGGAGGAAGTGTGGTGGAAGGATAGAGAAAGATGGAGGTATTTTACTAAACTGACCCAGCCACAGGATGGAAACAGTTGTTGTTGTTGATGCTGATGCTAACTGTCTAATGCATGACCAAATTAATCCTATTTTTACAATAGCCTTATAACGCTTATATTGATGTATATTAATGGTGGTAGAACTTTAAGTGAACTCTTCTTTTTGTTTCGCAGCAAAATTGGCGTGATAGGCGACAACAGGAGAACACCAAACAAGTTCTGCTCACTGCCACCTCCAAGTTTGTGCCCTTACAGGCGGAGAAACAGCAGCGCCTAAAACAGAATCCTCAGCAAGGTAGACAGGGTAGCAGTGAAGGGGAGGAAGATAGACACCCCCCTCACTCTTCGCCAGATAAAACACGCCCCACCCCCTTATCTTCTCGGCAAGACAAGGTAAGTCCCTCAAATAACTACAAATTGTATTGACAAGTGTTTGTTTATTTTTTCTTTTTCTAAATACTTTAAAAAGAATGATAAAAACAAAAATAATATCACTTTTACAGTAAGAATAGGAACAAACCTAACATTGGACAAAACGGTAATGGCTACCTCCTTAAGGAAATCAATCTTTTGACTTAAGTTGCATTTTCTCTATCTCATCAGGAAGGAATATAAAACGTGGAACATAACCTCTTAAAATAAGGGTGATGGGGTGGAGAGAGAAAATTGATAAAGAATGAAGGGGTCCTTTTTATTTACTTATATAGTTATATCCCTCTTTCCTGTACCTTCTTCTAAGTATAGCAAAATGCACCTCAAAGAGCATTAAAGAATAACATATAATAGATTATATTCAACTAAAAGTGTTGCTATAAGTTCTGATTTTTTGACGTAAACACAAGTTTGACTATAAAATGAAAATTAAATATTTTTCTTATTAAAAAAAAAACTAATCCACAGAGGCTAGTTCACTCATTTGGATTGTTTAGTAGGCCTAATTTGGCAAAGTAATTTTTCAATGGAATTATTTATAAATGTACAAAATATTCAATCCAAATGCCATTTATTTATTCAAAAGTAGTTTGGACTGTACTAAACTATGTTTAATCTTGATGATCTTTATTTTACTTTTTAAAGCAACTTCAATGATCTCCTTTTATTACTCCATGTCATGTTCCCTCTCCTTAATCCAACCTTTCCCTGAAGTATTCTGCAGGTGAGTCCATGTATTTTAGTAATGTAGGGTAATAACACATTTGTTTCAGCACATAATTTATGTTACATTTTAATTTACTGATAATTTTTCACATAGAAGTGTTGATGCATGTTTGATATAGTATCATAACTACCAACAAAAATAATATAGCAAAACAAACCTCTCAGTATTTAAAATATTTTGAGATATAGTTACTAAATTTAAATGAAACAATCGTAATAATTATCATGAACAGTTTCCAGCAACTGAGTGACTGTTGGGAAGAAACACATCTTCGTCTCCTTCATCCCCACAACTTTTCCTCCTACATTCACCTCACATGGCCGTACTACCTTAGCCGTGATTTCTCTATCCTCTCCTGCACTGGCTCCTCAACTATTCCTCTCACCTTCTCGTTTCTCTCATATCCTTTCTTGTCACTCTGATAGTACTTCTCAGAAATTTCATTTCACTGGCTTGAATTCTGCTTCCACCTCACTCTTTCATTACACTAGTTTCAAATTTAGTATGTAAAAAAATATAATTTTAAGTTTTATCTAGTAACAGCTAATGTTGTTTCCTGTGAATATTGTGACTTCTTAAATGTTGGGCTTGGTTTGTGACACAAGATCTCAATTTTTATAACAAAACCACATTACAACTTATAATTTAAGCTATGATGGTGTTATAGTGAAATCTCACTTAATTGACACCTCTCATTAGTGGATTATTCTTTATAACGGACAGTTAAATTTGCCTGGCAAAATAACATGGGGCTCTTATTGCTAAACATTTTCCCAATAACGAATTTACAAAGATTATAGACACAGTTAGAGATTCATATGTATGAATAAAACTCTCTAAGTATTGGTCAAAAATTGCAAACACCATTCCATATATCTTATAAATTCCACTGTTTTATGTGCAGCGTGAGCCGTCTAACTTTCTCTAACAGTGAAACACTTTGGTTTCCAAAACAGCTTATGTTATCAGAAAAAGATGCAGAAGTACTTAATAAAAATAATTCTAAATTAGAAATTTCTTGAAAATAGAATTTAAAAAAAAAAACAATTTATTTTAACCAGGAGCTTATCAAGGAAAAAGTATTGCATATTTTTATTTTTTTAGTTTATTTTGGGGTAAAATAAACTTTTTTACATACATAAAACATCCTTAATGCTTTGAGGTGAATGTAATATGTTCTTTGTTTTGGTTATTCCTGTATGTTAACCAAGACTGAGATGGTACAGGCATGTAATGAGGAGGGAAAAAGAGAGGCTTCCAAAGAAAATGTTGGAAATATAGGAAAAAGACTGCAGGAGAGGCCAAGAAAGATGGTAGGAGCAGATAACATAACGTGTTAAAGTGAGAGGAGAGGAATGTAAAAAAACGAATGACGGAAAAAGAGTGGTGGAGCGTTAGAGGAAGATGGAGGAATTTTACTAAACTGACTCGGCCACAGGCTGGAAACAGTTGATGACTGTCAGCTAAATGTTTTCTTTTAACTTTTATTAGTCACGACTTACACTACATTAATGGAATAAAAATATGTACTCAAATTTGCGTGACGGGAGATTGGGAAACAGCTAAGGGTAAACCACCCTNCCTATCCCGAGCAATCCAATCTAACACAAGTGTGATAAGTTAAGACTATGTGGCTACTGATGTGGTATTATATAGGTTAATAATACAAAAAAATTAACTCAAAACTTTCACATATAATTTATATAGGATTGTGTTAGTACAAATGTATATAAAATTTACATAATCTAGTCTTACAAAAAAAAACCAATCACACCTAAATAATATGTTAGTAGAGTTAGGTCGAATACACAATTTTTAAAATCTAATCTACTTTTTAATCCTGAATCTCAAACCCAAATCCAATTCTTGTAAAAAAAAACTATTGACATAAGAGCAAATATAAATATGATGGAATAAAATACAAATAGTAGCTGTTCGACACCTTAACTCAGTCGGTAGAGTGCCTGCATACTGAGCTAAGAGTCTTGGGTTTGATTCCCGGTTTGTCCAAAAATTTATAATTGGTGAAAATATGGTTTTACCCTTTCACATTGATAAATTAACAACCAGGGTCTGAATGTTGTTCTTGTCCTAGTCCTAAGTTAGATTATAAGGCATGTGAAACTACGACAGGACTGGAAAGCCGGTAGTGGAAAATATATGGCTTGAATAAAAAACTGACCCAGGCTACAGGTTGAAAGCAGTAATGGATGTAAAATGTACAAATAGTACACTTAATGTTAACATTCTTTCTTTTAAGTCATTCAATTGTCTTAAATTACTAGTCTGTGGCCTGGTTGTTAAGTTCATCCTATAATTATGATTGGTCTTGAACCACCAACTAAGCAGTATAATAGTTCTAAAACAAATTTTATGGGGGAGAGAAAGTAGAATTTGAGTGTCTCAAATATCCTTAAGGATCCGAGGGTCCCATATTTATATGTTAGTTTTACTTTTTGTTACCTATATATGCCTTATTTTTATACATATATTAACAAAACACCATTTTGAAGTTATTACTTCAAATAAATACTTCTTTCTAATCCTCAGTTTTAATTTAATTGAAAAATTATAGTTAAAATTAATAGTTTTGTTTATTTTTCAGGTCATTTCATCAACTTCAAGTCAATCTTCAAAATCGGTTACGCCAAAGCCCTTGGTGCCTAAACCCAAAAAGTCGAGGATAGCCGCAAAGTTTAGCAGTGGTAGCCCAATCGAAGGCCCTTAAAGTATTTCTTTCTCTTCTAAGTTGAGCAGAGAGAGAATTCTTAACAATGATTCAAATTGAATCCAGTCCTTTGTAAAGTGATGTTTTAGTGTAGTTGAGCCTTGTTAGCTCTCTTTGTACAGTCGGTCGGTTTTATTTTATGTTGGTATCTGCAAGAGACTGAGACAGACAGACACACATACATTGGTTTTAATTAACATTTTTAATTTTTTCAAATATCTACAAGGAAATATCAACTGCATGTGTAGTATGACATTTGCAAAGGGGAGGGCATAAATTCTTGAAAATTAGAAAGGTACACAGTTTTCAGTTGACTTATAATAAAATTCATGCTTAAATTTATCCGCTAGAAGGCAGCTTCAATGCCAATTTACCATTTTTAATATTTCTTAAAGTTATTCAGGCTTGCCACTTATTTGGAAAATCAAGAACTATATTGGGAGTTTTTAAGCTCTGTGAGATGGCCTTGGTAATTTCTTTAATTGCTTGGCGGCTTAACCCACATGATTTGACAGGAATGCTGTGGCATGCATTTATTCTGAAATGTCAAACCCACAACCAACACCCGCAGTAAATTCCCTAGGTACTAAATTTGGCAGCATACCTTTTGCAAAAGATTTTTCAATAATCTCACAGCCAGAGTAAACACCTTTAATAAAATCAGAGAAAAAGAAGATTTCTTTACTTGAAAATCAAGAATTATCTTGCAATTTTATTCTAGATTTTGAATGTTTGCTATGTGATTTGTTTAAGTTAAATTAAGGAAAATTTATAACTTGGAAGTGGTATGAACCATTTTATCCATAAGTAAAATAAGGGGAAAAGTAAACAAAACTGGTAAATTTAAAGAAAATAGTAAGAGTTGCGTTTCTTACAGAAACATTCTATTTTATCAAAGTCTTGGATGAAATATTTCAACATCACTATATAAACATTATAATAATGTACTGAAACGTGTCATACTTTTTAAAATCTATTTCAAATTCATTTTTAAACAGATCAAACTTGAAAATTTTGCTCTCATCTGTTTAAGCACATACTTTTATAGTGAAGTTGTCTACACACACTTTACCAGGAACCATAAATATTTAATACACACAAATCATACAAATATATATTTAAGAATATCTATAAATGTCACTTTCTCAATATTCTCAGTAAAGAAAAAGTTTATTTAATGGATCTGTGTGACATTTTATTAGACTGACCCAGCCATTTGTTGGAAACGCAGACTATGATGATGATGGTGATGGTGATAAGTTGACTTGTGTAAAAGATTTTATTTGTTTTAGCAAAGTTTATTACTTAAGTGTGATACTGTTCCTCCAAATTCCTTAAGCAAGTGTGCAGGCTTTGCACTCGTCTCCTAATTAATTTTCATAGTGGTATATTTTTAAGTTGTACTGAAGTATTTTTCATATCCTGTACTAGGGGATTTTATAGTTTTGACTTTGTCCCCTTATTATTTTACAAAACATTTATGTGTATTTTTAAGATTGAATATTATTTGATATGAACTTTTTAATTGGGTTGATAACGTAAGTGTAAAATTAACTACATTATGAACTGACTTGAATATGTCTTAATATGTTGGAAACAAACACATGACAAAATAAAAAACCATGTTTTCAAGCAATTTTAAACTCTTATAAAGATCATCCCAAATTGTGTTTTATTTATTATTTAAAGGGGTGTGCGAGATTGATTATTATTGTTCGAGATGAGAACAAGACTCAACAGTCGAAACTAGACCGAGAATGAGAATTTTAGAATCCCTTAGTTCAGGACGAGAACAAGATAGAAACATTTATCATTAGTAATTTCTAAATTTGCTGATACTATCTTAAAACACTGTACAATATTTTATTTGTTAAATTAATACATAGTTCCTAATAGAGGACACTTAAACACATATATAAAGTTTAAAACTAAACACAAATTGGACACCAACAAATGAAACATGAATTGCACAAAAGAAGTTGGATTATGAAATATACTTATTTTATCTAGACCAGGATTGGTAAAACTTTTTGCTCTAGGAATCTACTCAGGGTCGTCTTGGTAAAAGTCGCCCACAGGCAAATGCTGGCTAGGTGCACTCCCCCTCACCCCCCGCCTACATTTTTACCAACATTTACATGCACCTTGTGCAGATTCCATGCCTTCCAACTTCCTTTTCAGTAATTGCTTAATACTAATATGTAAAGTGAAAAGATATTAATAAAAATAAAAAGGTATGGATTTATTGACCAAAACAATGGAGAATTTCAAATGATTAAATTCACACCAAATTTACTACTTCTACTTATAAAACACATCAGGTAATTACAAAAATGTAAATATCTTTTTAAGATAGGTAATAGTTAAAATTTTAGCTAAAAGAAAAACCACACAAAGAACAAGTTGGAGTCATCGATCATTCCACTCACTATTTGTATTTTATACTCTTCTCAGTCCTTATTTACAAGTCCACTTTCTGCACTTTTACTGGAGCAAAATTGTGAATTAAACTGCCAAATGAAATGATGTCCAGTAATTCAGCATTTACAGCAAAATAAGTCATCCCCGAAAGTATCTCTTCACTGATTGAGTTTCGTAAGTAGTCCTTCACCCTACTAAGAACCAAGAAAGATCTTTCAGAACTTGCATTAGTAGAAGGAATACACACATACACACACACACACAAATCCAGAGGACACTGTCTATATTCGGATAGGTAGCGATTAATCCTTTGCTTTGAATAGTTTTCAATATCCAGGTGGACTCTTCATCCAGTTTTAGTTCTTGAAAGAACTCCTGGAAATGGACAAACTCTTCAATGAATCCACTATCCACATCATTGGGATATGCCTCAACAGCTTTTCTGTCACATTTTCTAATATCCTGCAGTGGCATAGAGGATAATTTACTAAGAAAGCCAAATCTTAAGTTGAAATTAGAATATGCAGATATTCTACATGAAAGTTCCACATTGGTTTATCATGGGTAAACAAAAATGTGTTTATTCTTATATCTTCTCCTCTTGACTCTTTTTCTTTAATGTCCATACTCTTCACACCCAGATTTTGTTTCCCTTCACATTCATAGAAGTCAAATCTCTCTAGAAGCCCTTCCATATAATAACATCTTAGTGAATTATACTTCAGGATTACATGATTCAAATAATATATCTCAATAAGGAAAACCTATTTTCGCTTTATGAGGCAATTTAATCATATTGGGAAGAAGGTACAGGAAAGGTTGTTTGAAACTTATAAAAGGGACGAACACAATATGGCTTTTACAATGAAAAGAAGAACACAGTTCACACTTTACACTGCTGCCAATGGACAAAGAGGTAATAGTTGCCTCTCAAAGAAAACCTAGGTCAGGGGATTGGGCGGTCACAATAGATTTCTTTAAAGAGGCAACCATTACCTCTTTGTTCATTGGCAGAAATGTTAAGTGTGAACTGTGTTCTTCCTTTCATTGTAAAAGCCATATTGTGTTCGTCCCTTTTATAATTTGTTCTATCAACCTTTCCTGTACCTTCTTCCAGATATAATGTGATTCAAATAATAGTAATACTTTGAAGACTCTTGCTCACTTTGTCAAACCGTTAATAGAATTCTTGTTAAAAATTTGGTTAATATTTTGATCTCCAACTTAACCACGTTAGCATACAAACCTTCAGCCTCGGCTCGTGTCTCCTATTTTTCGTAAGCGTTATTTGCAATTTTTGTTGCAGCCGAAAGAAAAGTGTGGAAGGATGTTGTCAGTACTATGCATGCATTATGTCTTGCAGACCACCGTGTTGTTAACAAAGGCTTTGGAAGCAGTTTGATGTCAGCATTACTGGTTTTAATTTCACCTTGGAGGATGTCTCATCTACTTGTCGACTCACTGAAGAGAGAACATACCGTCCAGTCGTTGTATTCGAGAGATTTTATGAAAATGGTAAAATTCAAAAATCCGATTACTTCCACAAAGCACCCCTGGGTAATTGCCCCGTTTGCCCCTTCTGTTAAGATGGACCTGGATCCGCTCCAAAGAAGGAAAATCCTTTATGATCTACCATGGAACAATAGGCTTATATTGTTTGTTTCATTAGTAAAAAATTAATAACCCATTTTGTCTTGTTTTAGTAGTAAAATTCTATTGCATATAAAAACTTTCCTTTCACACACTGAAACTGAGTTTTTCATCAAACCACATGATATATAATTTCCCCGAAAAAAGTATTTTCTCATTAAACATTTGTTTTTGACGTCAATACATGACACCTCATAATCTTAGGACAGTTTGTTGAATGAGAGTTCATAAACTTCTCTGTCATAAATGCCAGGATTGTAAATGGTCATCAGTCTAACAGCTTCGATATTTCTATTTTCTAATGTTGACTTAAGAAAACTTCGCAAACCCTTTCTTTCATTTTATTTCTCTCAATCTTCCTTAATTGATCATTCAAATCAGCGGCCGCAATGGATCGCGATCGACTGTTTGGCCCCCTCTGCTCTAGATTATACATGATTGATTACTGCTCGGTGTTTTTGCTGGCTATAGTTTGATGCATCGTCTTAAGAGTATTAACTCTTTAGAATGTGCACAACACTTCAACATGGCAGGTGACAAGTTAAAATTTATTGATTTAAGATATATTATTTATTTTAATTGAGTTAAAATATATCAATTAACTAAAATAATTTAAATACCTATCATATATCAAATAATAATAATAACAAATATAAAATGTGTTGAATTACCCAATGTATTAAATATTCAGAAATGAAAGAACAACCCCCAGACTTTTCTTGAAATGATCAGTATTATAACATATCTGCCCCGACAATTGATTTGGGAACAGGAAATATGTTTCCCCCTGCGGCAATCCTGCAATTCAGGAATCTCGCACACCCCTAATTATTTAGCACTTTCATGTTGATTTACCTCTCAGGAGCTATGCCAAATTACAGCTCAAATTTCCTGCTGAACAAAATGTCTTGGGGCCAATTTAAAAAAAAGTACAAAATTACAACATATCTCAAGAATGTATAGTTATTATCACAAAATAATGGTAAAATACCAACCTAGAAGAAGAGGTCTTGAAAGACTGCTAAAATGGCATTTGAATAATATTTTCACTTGGCTGAAACATAACACTAATATACATATATTCTTAAACGATTATGAAAAAACTACTTTTATCTGCGATTGACCTGATATTGATATTTACTACCAGTGTGTTTTCACGCTCCTGGTATCATGGCTGGTTTCGAGTGTTTATGACCGAGACAATACCAGACCTCGGTATGGTAACACTTTCCTTGACAAAACTAAATAGCCTGGTATCAACTAATGAGTTGAGAATTGTGTGCAGATTTCAAAATTGCATGACCTCTTAGGTTAGATTTAAATGATTGTAACTTTGCAGTCAATGGATTTCAACAGTTACATGTAAGTGAAAATGGACAGCAATTACTACCTAAAAATATATTACAGTAAGTAGGTACTTAAAAACCATTTAGTTATAAATAAAAGAGAGTATTATATGATCTAGGCCTATTTACTATTACCTGCCTATTTCTTGTTTTCTTAAATTGGGGAGATATGTTTAGATTAATATGTTGTGTAAATATCAGGCCTAGTTTAAATAAGCACAGATCTAACTAAGAATAAAATTAAATTGGTTTCCATGCCTTACTTAACATACAAACAACATCCAGATGAATTTTCACGGCCAATTTTGTTGAGATGTTGTCTAAAGTTTGGCTAAGGTTAAATTTGTCTAGGTTCTACAATTAGGCCTCTTAAAAACACCGCAATTTACACTTGTTAGATGACAATGCGCGACTGTCACTCAAAGACAAAGGTGTCAGATTAGGACAAGCAAAATAAACCTTACCACTTCCATGATGGGCGTCACATGATGTCATTGTCACACAGAAGCAATTAAAGCAGAGCCAAAGCATTCCCTATTCTAGGAAAACAGCTCGCAGCTGATGCAAAATTCCCCGCTTTCTCTTTTACTATGAGTCAATAACTCTTTAACTGTAGTTTACATTCCTGGGATTTTTGGGCTGAGTTGAGATTGTAAAGTTAGGTTTGAAGTGAGTAAAAACTCGTAAAAATGAACAATATACTGTATAAACTTCGAATTATTCAAATATTTCCTTCTAAAATTCAAATTTAATGTTTTTTTTACCGTGGATTTAAATAAGAATTTTGTGGGGAATAATGGTGGGTTCAAATTATTCAATTATTCAAACTGACCAACTGAATTAGCCAGATCCTACTGGATTAATTTTTTTCTCCCTATTTTGTTTCTAGTTTATTTTAGATGTAGATTATAGAATATATAGTTTGCGTTATTTACCAACAACTTTGAGAATACAAAGTTGAAGATAAATATCTGGAAGTACGCGGACAAAAAAGGTTTAGTACCACCACTTTTACTTAACTCTGGATGGGAAACAATGCTTTTTTTTTAACAGTTTGCAAACTATGAGCAACAGGAAACATTAGAGAAACATCAAGAAACAGTGTTTCCAAGTGTGTACTAAGCTTCATAATCAGTATGTTCATCTGGTACACCAGTGACTTTTTAGGATATAAACAATTCTTGGTTAACTCGGACTAATGGCAATCTAAAATGTAAAGGCCAATCTAGGTATAAAAAGATTTAAAAAAGTCTTAATAGAATTCAATACAGATTGGTTACATTAATTCAAAACAACAAATATAATCAACCTTTATGCCGTTTGACCATTGTGTTTGGAGTCTACTACATTTTTTCTCAATCGTTGGTAGTCTTTATTCATTTATTAGTCAATCTTTCTTAATTTTCCTCAATGCCCATGTTTAAAATAGCATAGAACTATCTTATTTATAGAGTGATGCACCAGTAAATCTTAAAACCTATCAAATTGGACACAAACACAAGAATATAATCACTTTTTAGTTTTTAACCAACTTATTTCTAATGCTATATTGTTATATATGAAAGAAGATAAATAAAAGGAAAGAACACAAAATGGCCTTGACAAAGACAAGAAGAACACTTTTCATCCTTTACAGTGCTGCCACTGAACATAGAGGTAATAATGGCTGTCTCTTGAATAAGACCTATATTAACCACCAAATCCCTCTACCTACGTTTTATTCTATCAAAACGCACCAAGAGGGGAGTATGAAACTCGCAACACACTTTCCTAAAAGCGGTAATAAAAAAAAGAAGCAAAAGTAGCTTGGTATCATTCTTTACCAACAGAGTCTGCTGTATAAAGTGCCTGATGTGACCTGTAAATTACTGTAATGTCTATTGTTGTGTTTTAATTGTTAGCTTTAAGACCTACATATTTCCAGTGTATAAACCTTGCCCTTCTCTCCTAATAACAATGGTTAGTTGTTGGTCAGTTAATAGAATAGCCATTTTAATGATAACAATACTGTTATGACAACAATACTGTTTATGTGGGTTGTTTCTCTTTCATCAGCTTAATTTAAATTGTTGTGTTTCTATGGAGATGTTTAATGTTAAAAATAATAATTTTCTTGATGTTGTGGTTATGGTGTATATTAATATTTAATTATATAAAAGTAATTATTATTATAGAAAAATGAGTATGACTGTGCATGCAGAAGAACCTAAGCTTTCTTATTTGAAAAACTTAACTAAACATCAAGGTTACATCGCCGGTTTAATAATTGGTCAAGCCACAGATAAACATTATTTTGTCATCCATTTGGCAAGAACCCCGTCTTCTCTTTCGCCTAAATCAAAATACACCAGTATAATGGCTTTACTTCAAGGGAAGTTTGACTCGGCAGATGTGAACCCCTTCAAGAATGTGTTTGTGATCCCTGAGAACAACATCGTAGATCATGCGAGATTTGTGACTAGAATGTTACCCGGGGGTATGAGGGTCTTGGGAATATTCCTTGTCAGTCCGGGGAAAATTTTAGAGGATACTAAGGCCTTAATACACATACATTCCATATGTACAATGATGGATAGAAAGCTATCTCAAAACACATTTCTACATGGTAACTGTTTGAGACAAAGAAAATTGGTATTGCACATGTGTAGTCAATCTTACAAGACTGAATGTGGAATGCTTGGTAAAACACCTAAAGGTTCCATCGAGAAAGTTTTTTTGACGTTCCAAAGCCAACCCTTTGAATGGTATCACTTTGGATGCCGATATAAGATAAACAAAGTGTTTCCTCTAGGCAAGATCAATATGGTGCTAGCGATGAAACATCACTTGATGTCTCTGTTAAAGTCTGTTAACCGAGATGTCATGAATGATAAATGGTAGGCTCTGGGAGGACTGTGAAACTTTGTGTAAAGTTTCCGAGGTAAAGCGTTGTAAATGTGACCAAGAAAGGCACTGGGCATGCAACCAGATGGCTGTTGTCTTGGTCCTACCATGTGATCATGAACAGCAGGAAGAAGTTGAAATCACCCCTTGTAGCAGCGGACTTTGCATAAAAGGTAATCTCGGCAGTAGCGTGTTCATGCACGACAAGTCGACGGTCTGCGAGCTGGTGAGGGCCATCAAACAAGACATTGTTCGCTCCTTGGCTTCTCGATTTGAGATATATTGCGATTACTTTCTTGAAGAAAAGTGTTTCTCTCAAGAATATACAGTGTTGCACAACCCTCCCAAACGGGTATTCATACCACTACCTGGTAGTGTTGTGACGTTTTCAGATTACTTGTTCCCTGAAGATAGGCGAGCTGAAGCATTCATATCATTCCATAAAGTGTTGGACGTAAATGTGGAATCGGAAGGTATTGTCGATTTTGAAGATAATGCTCATGTTAGTATTGAAGTTAATGTGTCCAACACAAACATAGAAGTTAATGAAAATGAAAGAATGTCCACAGTTTCTGGAGTGGATATGGACATTTTGTTATTTATTGCCCTTAGCATTGCAATTTTAGTTTTGTATATATCAATTCACTTTATTCCTAAAACATAACGTTTATGTAAACATTATTTGTATACTAAATGATTTGGTAGAATATGCCTTGTTTAGGCTGAAGCTAGTGATCACATTTATTTAAACGAAACATGTTAAAGATACTGTCTAGGAACTTTTCAATTGCTATAGTTTAATATAACTTTTCAATTGCTATAGTTTAATATAATTTAAATATTTGATTTCCAAACAGATTTGGAAACCTTTGATTAAAATTAGGGAGCTAGGCCTAGTCAATCTCAAAATTCAGGCTCTTTGATTAAAATTAGGGAGCTAGGCCTAGTTAATCTCAAAATTCAGGCTCTCAAGTAAAAGTAAATAATCGTAAATAACCCTTCCTCTGCAAAATATTTTAAGTGTTATTGTGTCAAAGTAGTGTCTATATTCAATAAAATGGTTAAAAACTATCGATTACAATTTTTTTTTTCTTATAAGGCTTAGGTCTACTTGACACATTTTTGTGCCGAGATATAAAAGCTAATTAGTTTATATTTGGTTTACTGTGTGCTCAAATTTGTGATCTAATAAATCTAGAGAACGATTTCATTCTAATCATAATTTTTGCACAGTGAAATCTACCTTAACAGATACTTCAAATTTGATTTCATTTGCATATGGTACTGTATATAATGCAAACTGTACAGTAAGCTATGTATAATATTTATTCATTAGTCTTAATTATCCTGCATACAATAATTCACAGTGCAGTGATTAGATTGTTGTAGTTAATATTCACAGTAGATAGGTTCATAAAGACAGTGGCGAAGCATGATGATAATTTCTGGGTAAGCTGAGTCATGAACACTCATACAGTGACACACTTTATGATATCAAAAATAGGATTTTTATGAAGTTATGTAATACTTTAATGGCAGACGACTACTACTACTACTAATTATAATAATTTATTTTTTATTTTTTGCTGTGAAATATCTAATTTAGGTGTTGCTATTTTTTCCTTTTAAATGAACATTTCGTTCAGAAGACAAAGCAGCAGTAAAATAATTTAACAAAAAGTTGAGTGAGTTTAAAGAGTCATTGTTGATGTCCACCTACAGCCTCCCATTTTTTTCTACAGTACCTATGCTGAATCCTAAAACATTACTGAGATATATAATTTAAAAGAACTCACGTAAATAATAATATTAAAGTCATAATTACAAAACTAAACTAATCAACACTGAAACAAACCCATGAAAAAACACTGAATGCTCAGACTGTAACAATCACGATTAAGGTATAGCCAGCTTATTGGTCGTTTTGTAATGATATGGAATTATACATCTCAATAATTTATTATTCACATCTATATTCAAAATTACAATATTTTAAATGAGAACAGGTAGTAAGATTTATTTGTGTTAACTTGTTAAGTTGCAAGGTATGGTGTCATCTTTCTACGTCTCTGTTTAAAAAGACAACACAGTTTTGTGGACAGAAACACGCCTGGATGACCACACCTTTTTACTTTTGGGAAGCTTCGAGAAGGAAATGTCGCTTGATATACCCCTTCAGGGTACGCATCTCTTCAGTCTTCACTTTCCTTCCTGACGAGCAGCCTTGTAGGTGGAGTCTATGATATCATTATCTGTGTTCTAAATTACGTGTGTCAGGAATTATCATGCATATAATGTAATAGTCGGGCTTTTATTAAAATCTACATCGTGTGAGATATCTACCAAAAAACTGTTTATCTACTTAAAATAAAAATAAAAACTATAAAACACCAGAACTTTTAATTTATAAAAACCCGATTCGGTGGTGTAGATGGCTAACGCGCTTGTCGTGTTGAGCTCGACCGCTGAGGACGGGGAGATCAAGGTTCGAATCTCGGTCGGGTGAACTGTTTTTTTTCTTTTCCTAAATGGTTTTCCACTCTCTCTCCACGCAAATTCGGGTTCACTTTCTCTAATTCAACCTTCCTAATTCCTAATCCAGTAGAGTAATTAGTACTTAAAGCGTATAACCCTAACATGTAGTAAGACGTGGTGCTAAATATTATTATTATTAATTTTTAAAAAAAACTCATCATCCCTTTTTAATAATTATAATACAGAACAGCAAATTTGGACCCAATTCAATCGCTATATCAAATGTCACCCTAATAGGGCGTACAAACATTAATATATCAGGCTAGCTCTTTTAAACGTTACAGTCTTCAGTGGCTGTAATGAACAGTTGTGCGCATCACCCTTCAACGCTTCCCGCAGGCCTGAGTCTCCAGTTGCAGTAGTCTGAAAGGTATCAGCTTTTCTTGCCAAAAGGATACATTCACATTTGCTTTGCACACGTGCTAAAATGTCACAGCTTTAAAAAATGACCATTAAAATTTCAATTCTACATTCTTTTTATTTAAGGGCATGTTTTCTCTCCTATTTTCCAAACTTTTTGGAATAGCTGAACTTATCCTGCTTACCCTGACACCTCACTACTGCATATGGATTAAACTGTTTTCAATAAGTGTGTTTTACAAAGGAAGTATCTATATCCACATGACGTGGCAGCAGCCTTTTTATATGTATAATAAATGACTGCTGCCATAGTATTTTTTCAAAGTGGCTAATAGGGGATGCTCTTTTCATTACTGTCCAGTGACCATTAATCTCGTTTATTAAGGAGTGTACAGATTCATTGAAATCGTCCGCTAACAGCTCACACCTCACACAGCCACTAGATGTCATCTTCTTTAGGCCAATGAAGTTAGGTTGGGGAAAGCTACTGGCAGAATGGAAAGAAACCGCTTGGTGAATGAAAAGTTATTCTCTTGAGAAACAACACTTCCCAATATTACTAAAGAAACTCCTGAAAGTTATTCAACCAAATGAAAAAAAAAGTATAGTGGCAGGATTAAAAAAATGTAAGGTAGTTCCTGTAAATGTTGCACCTCCTGTTGGCAAGATTACCAGGAGATTTAAACAATCCGAATAAGGATATAGAAGCATCATTCTTGGCGTCTTTAGAGGCTAAGAAAACTGAATTCACTCAACCAAAGTTTATCAATAGAAAGAAAGTTGACGTCCCAAGGAAGTGTGTTGATCCTGAGGTACCACAAGATCAATAAAGACCTACAAGTACCAGTACTTTGAAAAGTGTGCCATCAACTTGTCATCAAGGTGAAAGCTCCAAGTAAGACCAAGAAGCTCAAGCTTAAAGGTACTGACATTAGGAGATGATACTGGTGAATCTAGTGACCTTGACTTTGAGTTGATGCAAGAAGCTGAAGAGTTTGATTAAGAATGAAGCTGAAAAACAGTTGGATTTACTATCTTTAAGAGAGAAAAGTTATGTAGATCTTCTGTATTTACAGAAATTAAAAAGAGTTGTAGGACAATATGTTGTGTTTACTTACGAAGGGGAAAAATTGTGAGTTTTACTGACCAAGAAGTGGTGATATGTGCTATGCAGAGATCTTTGAAGACACGGAAGTGTCCTGAAAAACCTGATGTAAATAGTTATGTTTGGGATGATGAAATTAGCCATATAACATATCCAAATTGGTGTAAAAAGGTGGATTTTACGAAATACCAGAACTCGGTAAACATGGGTGGTTTTAACTTATGCTTGAAATAATAAATTACATTTTGGTCTTGTATTTTAGTCAAATACATTTAGTGGCCATTTTAATGAGATTTAATGTCAATTGCTTTAGAGTTAAGATACAGTTGTAGAATTTTTTATTTTGTTCCCTGCATTAACAAATGTAAACCTTGTCAAATATGTAAAATAAAATTGTTGATGCATAATACTCATTATGGGTTTACTTTTCAAAAATTATTCATTCCCTTGGTTTAGAAGTATATTTTAGTAACTGGAGCAAAGTATCCTATCCCTATGAGGATATGTTGATCCAAAATTAAAATTAACTTCCATCACAATATGCATAAATAAATGAAAAATAAAAGTGCTCAGTATTACTACTGGACCTTTATATAATATAAATACACTGTTTTTCCTCATAATATTGTTGGAGATAGAAAATAAAATATATCTCAAAATAAGAAAGTGGAGCAAAGTCATCCCTTAGCTCGATATTAAAAAAAACATTTTTTTGTTATTAAGATAAGTAGGTATTGTTTAAGTGGAGGGTTTTAAAAGTATATTAATATTGTTTTAGCTTTATAAAGAGCTAGTTTTTAGTTTAGTCTATAGGTTAGAGTAATAGCTTATTTAATTTAAGAGTATGTCTAGGCTACCCACTTTAGTTTACCCTTTTAAAGATGATTTGTTAAGCTAAGTACTATTTTAGCAGAATAGTGGTAAAATTACTATATCAATATTGTTTTAGTTTAAGAGAAGGCCTAGGCTAGAGCATCATCCTGCTTAGTTTAGGAATAGCTCTAGGATAGAGTAATAGCATGTTTAGATTAAGATTAAATTTAGTTTAAGAGTAGGTTTAGGCTAGTTTAACCTTGTTAAATCAATAGAGTTACTGATAGTGTTGGATTGTTTTAAGTTGGATTAGTGAACTTCTTAAGAATGGCGTTTATTTTAGCAGATTCCATGATGAATTATCTGGCTCAACATCAATGTCATATTCTTCCTGGGTCCTCTGTTAGTGATTTGATTTCCATTGCAGTAGGAGGTTGTGCCATATTCTGACATGTTACATGGTAGGACAATTGACCGGCCCAGGTTGCCTTTGGTCAAACACTTAAGATATTTTGAAAATTTGCCTTACATCTATGAGAGGAATAAAGAATAATTATATTTGAATAACATGATTGAATTAAATTGTAGGGCTATGCAGGTGAATTTGGTTCCCTTCTGGTACCTTGTTCTCCTTCCAAACCACTCTTGGCACCCTGTATAACCATTGTATATCTACTTCAGCCGCTGCTCTTACCAGTTCGTCCCCACCCAATGCTTTCCCTTGTTTCATCCTCGACTTCTTTCCATTTGGGACCTCTTTCCTTTATAGGGTATTATGTTTGAATATGAATGCATTTGATGAATAATTGTAAACATCTAATTCAAATCTGATATTTGTTCATCATTGTTATAAATCATACCATACAGTTGTTTTTAATGATTCTTGATCACCTTCCCTCTTTTTTAACATAATCTATTTTGCTCTTTGTAAAGATGCACGACATATCACTAGAGTTTAAAAAATGACAAAAGGCTGTCCTTTGACATTATTTACATAATGTTACGTCTAAATTATATTAAATGTAGGCCTTAAAATTTCATTTTAAATTGGTGTCAAGAAAATCCAGTTAGTGATAGGGTTGGTTTAATGATTTACATATCTGATTCTGTAGGCAATTGTTAATATATTTCCTTAAAATTAATCCTTCTCAACCTGTCATTTAGATTGAGAGACAAAAGGAGTAAAAAAAGTAATTTAATATATTAATTATAATAGTGTAGAAACTATATCACAAATGAGAATTAAAGGGAAGTTATACACACTACGAATATATGCTTGAAAGGAGCTTTCATATTGAGAATCTTTAAATACCTCTTAGCTATCCTATCTATCATACTCTTCAAATACAATATTAAAAACCATTATTTTTGTATTAGGAAAACATAATTGTTCAGAAGGTATGATTTTTATACCTCCTGGAGTACTATATTCTCCTATTCAAGTATTACAAAAAACCTGAATTACCACCTTTTTTAAGTATTTTTTTGCCAGATTTTATACCTCTTGAAGTTAGTTCCGTTTTTCCTAATACAACAAAATTCTTTAAAAAGGTGGTATTTGGCAAATCCTTCTAATACTTGTATTAGAAAAATATAACTCTACAGAAGGTATGATATTGATACCTTCTGGAGTATATATTCTCCTATTCAAGTATTATAACAATCCGGAATTTTTTGGCAGATTTTGATACCTCTTGAAGTTTTGTTTTCCTAATACAACAAAATTCTTTAAAAAGGAGGTGGTATTTGGCATGTCGTCCTAATACTTTTATTAGGAAAACATAACTCTTCAGAAGGTATGATAATGATACCTCCTGGAGTACTATATTATCCTATTCAAGTATTACATAAACCCACCTTTTTAGACCTCAACTTGTAGTTTAAGAGCTCTATAGTACTTATTGGTTCAGTCCCAATATAATTTTTAGACAAACTTAACAGCAAACTCCAACTATTAATTCAACATTAATGAAAGTAATTTATTGCTAATTGTATAAATCTATCACCTTTTTTTTATTCATAATTTTATCTTGGGTTCAAATTTGGAATATTTAGGTCCTTTGGTGCCTCATGGGCCAGGTTAAGGACATGTATGATAGATACCATGCTGTCAGGCCAGTAGCTAGAATAAAAGATTTTGTATATATTTTTAATACATCATTTTTTTTATTATGGCCACAAGTAATTACAAATATACATAGCTGATATTTATCTGCAACATTCATGTTAGGTATTATTCTCACACTTTTAACAATACAGAAAATATCAAACTTTGTTGTAACAATAATGTAACAATCTTATCAATCTGATTTTAGTTTTAAAATTTAATTATTACAATATAGTTTTAATTTTCTAAACAACTTATTGATGGCAATGTTTATGTTGTGTTTTTGTATGAAACACACCAGTTTAACTGGTAATTTTAGGTTTATTGTGAAATTTCTTATGATAATAATAATAATAATAATAATTAGAAATAAATTCTAAAACATTAAACTTAATTTAATTGCAATTTAAATTTTCTATTTTGAAAATATTAGGATCAGAGCTTCTATAGGTACTTAATAATAAGTAATTAGTGGTAGTGAATAAGTAATAGTGGCTTGGCAGAACTTTACTAGAAAATTGTTTCCTCACATTACATGACAAGTTGCCCGCCAGATCCAATAAACATACATTCGTTCATAGCATTATTTTGTTTGTGATTTGTCAAATGAGTGGGGAAAAAATTTTTAGTACTGTTTTGCTTGCCCTGGCAACAACCACTGATAGTCATAATAATAAAATAATTATAATTTTACAAAAAAAAGTATTGCGTTACTTTAACATAAATATTTTCAAATTTAAGTTTGTTTTTAGATTTTATAAAGTGTAACATGATTAATAACAAAAATACTTTCAAATCAATGAATATGAAACTGGATTTAAAGAAAGAACTATTTTTAATATGTTCACATAGTTTCAGAGTACCGTATAATTGTAAACTATTTAAGAAAATGTCTTGAAATAAAGTATTTTGATGCATGTTATGATGCTTGAAAACAAAGTAGGACATACATTTGTTGGTGATATTTTTGGTCATTCTTGGAATAAAAAATGAATAAAAAAGGTATTATTAAGTCTGCCATTCATTGTAATAATGTATTGCTACTAAATAATGATAATATGTCATTTTGATAGTGACAAACTCATTTTTTTAAACATGTCTGAATTAATCTGGACACTCAATCTTAAATGTGCTCTTTAGCATTTATATTTTATTTAGATATGTCAAATCCACTTTTTCTTAGAAATGAATCACTTTACCTACAATTCTCAGTAAAATGATTACAATTTTAGCTATAATCTGAATCCATAGCCAATTATGTAGTGATATAATGGTACAAAGATTTGGTTTTTAGATTTGTCCTATCAGTGGCCTTAGCCAAATTTGCCTTTCTTGAGGGAGGGGGCTATGTTAGCAGACATAGCCCCTTAGCTATTATAAGTCAAGAAAATATGTGAAATGCCTTTAGAAGCTATTTGGAGGCATTTTCATGGCAATTAAGAGCAACAATTTAAATAATACAAGTGGACTTTCATACAATGTCTCATAGTTAATATTTCTGTACTTTTTAATAATTGGGAATTTATTGGACCTTATATGTGTAACAATGTATTTTTTGAATACCAAATTGTGAGACTGGTCTTAAAGTGTAGCCTTTACATTGGGCACATTTTTAGTACCTAACTTACTCTGTATTTTAGTTCTACTTCATATAATTTCTTATTTATATTATTTGCAGTCTTGGGAGGGAAAAATACCCCCCTTGCTGCCCTCTGGGCGGGCCACAGATTATGTTTGCCTAAATATCTAGTAAAAAAAATAAATAGTTATAATGAATTCCAGTTGAAAATTTTTGAAAAGTAATTGCATCCAATTTGAATCTTGAATCAGATTTAAAAAAAAACTATCACTTCAGAATTCAAAGGATCATCTCTTATATGACTTTGTAAATCCTTTGTTAGACATAGAATGGCAGTATGTGTTCCATCTGATTAAACAAGGTTTATTAACAGCCTTGAATCGAAATACAACAAAAATTACATAAGCTTTTGCACAAATTGGTTAATTAAAAAAAAAATTATAACTAACAAAATGTCTGCATATTCTGGTTAATCTGGTTCTTTCATCAAAGACTAGTTTGTATAGCCCAATTTACACAGGGAAGGCCTTTTAGAAATCACAAACATATTTTTTTGCGGATATCTATTTTGTTAGTGTTATTTTATGGGTATTGATATTATCCATTAAAAATGAAAAGTGCAGATAACGTGACTTGAAATATGAAAATGTAAAAGTAGATCTACTTTTCTAGCTGTCAGTTAAGGCTCTTCCTAAGAAAATGGGACTATAGTTACTCTCTTCCACACAACTTAGAACATACATAATTATATATATGTAAATTATAACTAGATATTTTTCTAAAATTATCTTCAATTACTTTAATTTCACTTTATTCAATGACTTAAAATATAAGCGTAAATGAATATGTATATAAAAAAAACCAATTGTACATTTTAACCCAGTACAAACTTAAAATAACTGCATGAACCCTAATTAATCTCATGCAACATTCAACACACATCTAAATACACAATGTACAAAGTATTAGCTTAAGATTATTTTTCATATTCTTATTGCACTGTACATTGATTAACCTTCCGGGCACACAAATTATGTATTAATATAGTGATTATTTTTTTTAATATCGTAAATGGTCCTCATTTCATTTCTCTGATATGTTTCACATTTCAATAGATATTAATTTCACTTTTGAGTCAAAATTTGCAATAAGTACCGCATTCAACTATACTCCGACATTCTTTAGTGTTTTTTTATTTGATTACTTTAACCTACTCTGTGAAATTAGTTTTATTAGCGCATGTTCTTTGTATTTTTGTATTATATATGTACACACTCACTCACAATTTTCCACATGGGATACAGTGATCGGTAACACTCGGTAAATAATGTAAAGCTTTTTTTTTTACAACATTTGAAGGGATATGATATTTTGTGCTTTGATCATAACATACTCATTTTTATTCCAATGAAAGCACATAGTCACACACACTAAATTCACTCAATTCTACCCAATTCACTTTCTAGAAGACACACACTAAATGTACATATTTATAAAAAGTTATTTTGGCAGTTATTTGTCGTCGTCATTATTTATTTTATCACAAATGTGCAAAATCTTGTATGCACTTGAAATAGTTTGATATTATTCACTAGGACTTAATTTGAATAGTAAAATATGGAAGATCATTCATATTATGATGATACGTTTATTTGATTTTCTTGAACTTAATACTGTCATGTTAGTTTTGTTATTTGTAGCTTAGCTTTAATATATAAACGCTGTTTTACATTGTAAGCCCTACCCTGCCACAAATAAAAGACAAGCTCTCATCCTTGATCTAACAAATTTACACTATTTTCAAAATGGTTTTTCTTTTCAATATATTTTTCAACAACAAATTATGAAATTCAAAACACTAGGTACATAATTTGAAAAGTGTTAAAACCTAGGCAAATATAGAGGATTTATATTACATAAAGTTAAATAAAATGTTAAACATAAATAATGTAGAAAAATTTACTTTTATTTTTACTGAAAAAATAGTACTTAAGTTTAATGGAATGAAATGTCAACAATATTAAATTTAGTTGTCAAACAGACAACAAAAACATTCTTATAAAATTTTATTGATAAAAACTTTAATTAGTTACTACGGTATACTTATTTATAATGTAACCAAATAATAACTCACTCCATGATTGATAAAATATATCCAAGCATTAAAATATGCTCAAATTTCTTAAATTCGGTAACTGGTCAAAACAAAAACTATTTTAGAATTGATTAAATCAATGGCCTGTCATGGTCAAAAGCAAGGGGCTTGAGTGATGACCCTCTGAGAAACTTCAGAATATTTATGTTCAAACCCCCATTTTAGAAAGAACTACTTTGTTTGATTGCTTAACATTAAGTGTATATAAGTGTTTATTCTCATTTCCACAAATCCTTTTTGAAAAACAACCAAACCAAAGAAGAATTATTTTTTGGGTTCAATTTCACGAATGAAATTGACATATTCAAATGGATAATAATATTATACTTATGGTGTGTGTGGGTGTGTGTTTAAGCAAAGCATTCCCTCCTTTCTTCAGATTGAAAATCATTTAACTATTTAAATATAATATAAGCTTGGAACCCATGAAGTACAACTATAGACCATCATTGCATAGACAACATTTTACTACTTGATATTTCAAAGGTTTAGTATTGTATTTAATAGGGATGTTTGAGAACAACTTTTTAAATTCGAAACGCTATCGAGATGAGACCATAAAAAAATATTGAGATGCGAGAACAAAACGAGAAAACTTCCTTTGAAAGTTGAAAAATGTGAATGATGTTTGAGTAAATAAAATATAGTTTATAGAGTGCTAAAGTTCCTTTTTGACATTTTGGCTGGTGCTTACTTTGGATTATCTCATAGTTCATTCAAATATTTAACATGACTCAACACATTTTAATGCAATTAATAAAATAGTGATAGTTGCATTGTATACCATTTATAATTTAATTTTATAGTTTTATAGTTTAATTAATATCAAAGTTTGATATTGGGAAAAAATATTTATAACTAAAAAAAATTTCTTAATGGATGCTATTTTTGGGGAAAAAATGAGGCCTATTTTTGGGTCGTATTATAAAAAATAAAAAATTCCCAGTTTGATTTTATAATTTCTTAGAGCTGTTATAGATGAAGAGTTTTTTTCCCCTTAAATTTCAGAGATATTTTCGATCATGCACATCTCTAGTACTTATTAAATATGCCCTTAAAATATCCCTGATTGAAAAAAGATAATAGAAATATTATTTTGAACACATTTTATGTGTTTCCCTAAGTAATTCTCTGGGTGTACCGCTGATGTGATGTGTATTTTTCTAAGGTATATAATAATAACAACGATGTCCTAAAATGGTAGTTCTCAATTATTTCTCACCAAGGACCACAATTATATGTTTTTTTTCTTCATGGATTGGGCCGAAGGTTGTGAAAACTTAATTTGTTTAATTTACACATACTTAAAACAAAAACTAAGTACCTAATTCATAATATTATAAAGATTATTTTAATTTTAAGATTTACATGTATGTTTTTTCAGGTAAATTGTTTACCTTTTCAGTTTAATTATTTACTTTAGGCCATAGTGACATCCTTCGCAGGACTATTGAGAATCACTGTCCTAGAACAAGGTTACTTTTTCTATTGGGCCTATAGTTATTAGAGTTTAGTTTGCTGTTATAAAATTAGTAAATTATATCTTTAAAAAAACCCATTAATTAGTACATTTTAGTATTAACTATTGGCCAAAAGTGACATTATCTAGTGTAATAAAAGTGGATGAGGAATATGAATTTTAACAAAATGGGCCAACATTCACTAAATTATCACTCACAAGTATTTCTAATGGACTGTTAACCTGCTTGGCTGAGTCCTGGGGTATTTTCTCATACTGTGACTTCATATACTCACTCACTCTCCCTTCATTGGGATTAAAGTTTGTACAGTCCACATTATTTTTCTTTCAATTGGATAGTTAGATTGTTAGTAATATGTCCACAGAGCATACAATTTAACTTTTTTTTAAATAATTAAATTGTATTGATATATTTTTTTTATTCCTTTTTGTTAATTTATTTCCAGTTCACCACTAATAGTCTTGCCTAAAAATTAAAAATGCTATACCAATTTACAAAGATGACACTTTCACTAAATGATACGTTTATCATTAAGGAACCTATTTTTTTTTTTGCCGTACACTTCCTAAACTTTCTTTAGTATATTTTTTAACTATTTTACAAACATATGTTTTAAAAACATAGCTGTTGATGCACATCGCTATATATTATACATCCACACATTCAGGCCACTTCTATAGCAAGCGTACAGTTTCAAAGGTCATTTTCTTGTCTGCTAATGACCTTTATTTAATCTTTATATATTTTCAGCAGCACCGATCGTTGTTCCGAAATGCTATTCATTGCCACAAGCTGGGAGAAGGTTTGTTAAGACTTTAGGTAAATGCTCTATTTTGAAAATTCTTCCATCAGACGTCATTGTCATGACAGAAATGTATAATGGATTTGTCATTCCCTAGTCTGTTAAACATGTCGAGTGTTTTTCTGGATACTTTGATCTTCTCCACACATCCTTTGAAACCCAGATAATAGGAAGCTGGTAGTCCTGAAGGTAATGTCGGAGCGCCCCCTGAAAGAAATAATTGTATTTCCTGTCAGTCTTGTTTTTCATGTAAATAAAACTATTAGGAAAATGGTAGAGTATAAATAGAATTAAAAACACTAACACATATTTACACACACTTCAATATTTTGATGCTATAATAGCATCTTCTTCAGGAAGTAGTAGTAATTAGAATGTGCTATTATAGCATCAAAATATCGAGGTGTGTGTAAATATGTGTTAGTGTGTTTTCTTTTATTTGTGCTCTACCATTTTCCTTATCATTTTATTTATTAAAAAATGTTTTTGCTCAATGCACTTTTTTCATACATATCATGCAAATAAACTGTAAGGGCAGATATCTTTTATTTGGATTATTTAACATGCATTTTCACCTACTTCAGTTGTCGAACGATGTAAGGTGTCACTCTTCCAATAGACTGCAGCCGATGATGAGGATTTGAGATTCGAATCCTGGACGAATGTACTTTTTTTTTTCTAAAATGGTTTTCCACTTCTATCGAGACAAATTTGGGTAAACTTCCCCTATATTATACCTTCATCATCCCTAATAATAATAATAATACTAATAATAATATTTACCACCGCGTCTTACTACCCGTTCAGCTTATACGGTTTAAGTACCTATTACGGTAATGGATTAGGAATTGAGAAGGTTGAATTAGAGGAAGTGAACCCGCATCTGCGTGGAGGGAGAGTGGAAAACCATTTAGAAAAAACCACCCCAGTTCACCTGACTGAGACTCGAACCTCGATCTCTCCGTCCTCAGCAGTCGAGCTCAACATGACAAGCGCGTTAGCCAACTACGCCACCGAGGGGGGTCATCCCTAACACTTCATCAGATAAATAAAGGCTATAATTATCATTATTATTATTATTAGTTCAATTAATATATATGAGTACAACCTGAATGAATAGTAAGACGTGATGCTAAAATAAAATTATACATTTTCTGAACCAACAGCACCCTAAATAACAAAATTCTAGAATATACTCAACAGCCAGTCCCCCAGACATTAATACATCCCAGGGAAAAGGAAAGCCCCAATTTCACCAATGATACATTTTTGGTCCATGCCGGGAGTCAAATCCAGGAAAAGTAGAAAGATGCACTATTGAATGTGTTGAGGATTCGGATTTGATGTAAATAATAGAATGAGATTGTTAGAAAATACAAACATATTTTTTTTGTGACCAAAATTGATAACATTTTATAATTTTATTTGTATTGTTTTATATGTATCTAATATCTATCAGAAAAGACAGCTGCAGATCACATGACTTGATGTAGGAATACGTGAAAATAGATCTAGTAACTATTATAGCTGTCAGATAAGGCATTTATATGAAAATTGGGTTGTACTTGTCTAAATACACAACATGTATAAACATACGAAACAAAATTAAATAGCAGGGATTTTGCTTTAGATGAGTCATTTATTATTATTATTATTATTATTATTATTTAGCACCGCGTCTTACTACCCGTTCGGGTAATACGCTTTAAGTATTAATCACGCTAATGGATTAGTATTTTGGAAAGATGAATTAGAGGAAGTGAACCCGAATTTGCGTGGATGGAGAGTAGAAAACAATTTAGGAAAAACCACCCCCAGTTCACCCGACCGAGATTCAAACCTCGATTTCCCCGTCCTCAGCAGTCAAGCTCAACACGATGAGTCATTTAATCATTGAAAGGACTTGAGAGCATAGTGCCATAAAGTGTATTTGAGAAAGAATAATCCTAGATGAAATATAAAGACGAACACTTTTTTTAGTTATTTTTTAAAAATATATGATTCTAATGAATCACTCTTACATTTAACTTCGAATCACCTGCAGGCTGCACCACTTGAACAATCAGGTTCGATCCTCTCAGGATGAAAAAAAATATCTCAAGTGTTGATGTATGATTACTTTAATGTAGTTATTTTAAGGCTTTTAGCAATTTCAACATGGGGATCAGCCAGTGAGTGATTTACCTGACCATCTTCAAGACTTTGTTGATTTGAATACTGAGGTAGGGTGAAAGTCTCTTATTCTTTTAAATGGCTTGAAAGTAGATAAGCAAGAGAGATTCTGAATTCAATATAAGTGTGGTCCAAACTGCTAGTAATAATATTTAGATACTCGCTTCAGTGGTCGCATGATCTAAAGCGCTACTCTAGAAATATACTAGTTTGTCGATAACAGTGAGATCATGGTTCAATCCCAGTCAGGTGTACTGAGGTTTTTTTTTACTAAATGATTTCCCTTGCTCTCAATTTAAAAAAAACAAATCAATCACACCTCTTCCAATGTCTTACTTATCGTCTGGACTATTTGCATAGTTACAATAGTGGGTTAAGGACGAGAAAGGAAAGATTTGGAAGAAGTTTAGCCACATTTTTATGAAGGTAGAGCGTTAAAACTAACCAAAAATAAATACATTTGGCTGTGATTCAAATCACAACCTCCCCAACCATGACAAAACCAGACAAGACAAGCCCACCAGTTTATCTCCTGCTTATTTCGAATATATTAATTGTATTAGAGTTGCATACTAAAACGTGTGTCTGGAGCTATATTCATATGAGTTTAAAATAGATATGACTGACCTATCCACAAGCGGCCATTGGTATTGAGCAGAGTCGCCCCTGGCTCCGCCAGACTCCGGCTTGGGGTCTCCCCGTCCACCTGCAAATATCCGTGACGTTTCCGTCTATGCGCCACTACTGTGTGCCAAGCTCCGTCACTTACGTGCACCTGGAAGCAGCATACATATACAATGTTAACATATGTGGTGTGAACATAGATTACTATAATGAGGCTATTTCGGTTCTGTTAAGGCTTTAATTTGTTGAGTATCCACTGCTCACATAGACCATCAACACATAAATATTATTATTATTAGCACCGCGTCTTACTACCTGTTCGGGTTGTACGCACTTACGCTAATGTGCAATGGTAGGGTGATTGTGAGATGAAATTGGAGGACCTACAGTTTAACGTGGAATCCGAACCACGGTGGAGGCCTGGCATTCCCCATATTCACAAGATGTCTTGTCAGAGGTGTGAAGGAAGGGTTTGGTAATCAGATAAATCTATGCCGGGACCGAGGATTGAACCCCAGCCGCCAGCACAGAAGTCAGACACCTTACCCTTAGACCGCCAGGTCACCTAACACATAAATAAATAAATTGTGCAGTACACCACACTGACTTTGTCGCTGCTTTATCTAATAATGGAGCTATTTACTCAAAACTCTTAAGATGTGTGAAACGAAATAGTAGGTATTGTTGCAGAAACATTCCACTGAAGAGCATAAAAGAAATAATATACATTGTTACAGAAACATAGAGAGGAAAAGTAACATTTTTGTTCAGCAAAGAGCACAACAATATATTTTTTAGACCTCAGCTTAAAAAATATTTTTGCCAATATCTCATACATTATCGGTTATAGAAAAATATATTTCAGATAAAAGGTTTTTATTTTAATAGTCCTACAACTTTTCAATGATAGGTTCTTTCGTATCTCAAACAGTTGCAGAGATTTCATCAAAATTGGAGATAGCCACTTGTGTAAAGTACCTTCAAAGTAGTTATACTGGAAAAATGAGATGCACCATTTTGTTTGTGATGCTAAACAGTGCCTGGATACAAATTTTATTCAAAACTGTTAAAGCAGATCTTGAGAAAATTGATTTATGTCTCTTTTGGCCCCTAAGCAAACTATCCTTAGTTTTAGGTTTGGATTTATAACTACAAAAAATTCCTGTAGGTATCTTAAGAAAACCTTAGATAAAAAGTTTTAGCCCAATCAGTAAAATAGTCATGGCCCTAAGCCGAGACACACACACACAGACAAGACAGAATTGCAAAAAGCACTTTTTCAGAGTCATGGGGCTATAAAACATGAAATTTATTAAAATCTCAGGTTCCATTTTTTTACGGTCACAATACTTCTCTTTCTGAGGGGTTGAGAGAGAAAAAAATCAGTAAATAATAACAATAAAAAGAAAAAGTGATAAATCATGCAGGGAAAAACCATTCTCATCGGATTTAGCCAAGATTTGAACCTCAACCTTCTTATGCAAACTATTGTGAGCTCAAAACTTTGAACTGTGTGACCACTGATACGGATTCAACTTCAACTTACCTATGTGACTTAAGAGCTACTCTTTTCCCTTGGACAGCTAGTTAAAACCTACCTCATATCTAACTCTGTAACGTAATTAGTACATATGCATATATCCTGAACCAGTAGCAAGACACGGTTCTAAAAAAAAAGGTTCTCAGTATAGGTTGATTTGTTAGTGTTCAAATATTACCTTCACAGAAATTCAAATGACCAAGACTCAGACAAGAATCAGATAGTGGATGATGTTGGTAGAAGAAGGTATGATATGTGAAAAAAATATGTCCAAGGACAGGAAAAAGGGGAGAGTTGCTGCAAATCAATTGCAGCATTGATGACCTAATGATAATGATTACCTTGGACCTCATTTGTAGAAAAGTATGTTGTTTTCCCAAGTTGAAGCTGAATTCAATGTAGCCGTTAACAATCGCAATAGCAATGTAGTTCCCTTTTAAAGTCCTCCCTTTGTTCATCCACAGAAGAAGTCCATTTGCTTCCATAGTACGGAAGATAATCTCATAACGGTTGATGCGTTCACCTTTTCTTCTGTAGGGTAAGAAGCAAAAACAAAATATTAAAACCTGTGACATTTTCGCTCGGCTAAATGGATCAAGAGCTATATGAACAATACTTTGAGAAGAAACTCTTAAACACATGTCATCTAAAAACACATTGTTTTTCCTGATTGTCACTCATAAATATATTTTTATTTGGCTTGACTGTTTTATAGAAAATCTCATTATAATTAAAATAAAAGATACATATTTTATGAGTACCTACATCGTATTATTTAACATTACACTATTTGCTTAAAGGTTTTTATCTGTAAATTATATCTAATCCTTTTGTATGTTTTTGACAATTTAAATTAACATAGGGTTTTTAATGTCATTTAACTTCAAAACTGAGGGGTGAAACAAGAACATTTTTGGACCAAAATAAATGATATATTGTTCCAATAGATACCTATGTTTAGTTTAATTTTCTACACATAATAATATCAACAGTTGGATGGACCTTTGAATCCCTCATTTACTTAAGGATATTCAAGATTCAAGGATTCAAGAAAATTTCTGTTTCAATACTTGAATCCTTAAGAAGACTTTTTATTAAAATTTCATTTTGTCCATACTGAAATTATTTGTTTTAGAGCTCTAATACTGCTTATTGGTGTTTCAGAAACAATATAATTATAGGGTGAGCTTAGCAACCAGAGCTCAGACCAATAATTTAACATTTAACTGAATGTATGAATATTATAATGAATTGACTATAAGTAAGAATGTTAACATTTAGTTGATATTTGTAGTTTTATACTATTCATTACTATACTATATATATATTTCTTATGTTCATGATTTCGTCCAATATTTGGATTCAAATTCGAGATTCAGGATTCAAAGGTAAATTGGAGATTCAGTTTTGAGATTCAAATTCGAAAAAATGTGGGTTTGACCCACCTCTACTAAACAGTTATTGAATATCTGTCATGAAGATCACATTTTTTTTTATCACTCACTTCTTACATACTACCTGTTCAGGTTATATGCTCATATGATAATGACTCTAACGGGGCAGACAAATGAAAAATGGTGCCAAGCCTCTGTATTAAATTTAACATTGAAAAGAGGATAGAAGGGCTAGCCCTACACTCTTACCAGAAAATTGTAGGCCTCAAAGTTTACAATCAAAAACACAACAAAACACATAAGTATGTAATTTTCATGGTACAACAGTCCCCTTCTTCAGCAGAGGTAATCTACCCGCATTTGAGTGGAAGGAAAGAGGAAAATAATTTATGAAAAACCACCCTCAGTAGACCGAACCAGAATTCAAACCTTAATCTCCTCATCATCAGCAGGCTAGTCTAACACAAAATGACACCTTGGACCATTCAGACACTGAAGCGGATATGGCAAAATTTGACCAGAAACATTTTAATTGGCATCTCTAAAGATATTTTGGAGATTATAATAAAATAGACAGATTCTAAATATTCTTTTGAAAATTTTGAATAGGAATTTGTTTTAGAGCTCTTAAGCTACCTATAAATTAGAGCAACATAATTATTGGTAACCTTAACAACCAAACCTGCTGATGGCGAGGAAATCAAGGTTCGAATCCCAGTCAAGTCTACTGAGGGTGGTTTTTCATAGATTTTTTCCTACTCTCCTTCTAGAAAAAATGCGAGTAGATTACCTTTAAAATACTTTCTTTCTCAACCTTACCTGTTAAAGTAATTACCATGTATGCGTACACCCTGAACAGGTAGGGTGATAATAAAAATGAACAAAAAAAACCCAGTAAATTTGGTAAATTTTTAACTCTCGATATCTATTTCTATTTCCTATCACATCTTAAGAAGTAGTGGGAGATTAATCAAAATTGAAAGACAAAATCCTACCAAATGTGTTAAGAATTTATATTTTATGTTCACCATGTTTTTAGGATTTATAATTGTATTTGTGAGTAAAAGGAAGAATCTGATTTAAAAAACCTCTACTAAAAAGTTAAAATAATTGGCTATTTCAACAATGTATAGTTGTGAATCACTTAATTTAATCTTACCCTTTATCAAAAAACTCCATCTCATCGTCGTCATACATATCCCCTTCCCCGTTTATGTCGTACTCTGTGTATATTTCTTCTTCATTCACATCATCTTCTGCCTCTTCCTCGTCTTCTCCTTCTTCATATTCATCAAGGTCAAAGGTTGTTTCGTTAGTTGCAAGGGATGTGTTAGTACTAAATACCAGATTCATGTTAGTATGTTAGTATAGTTTATAGGCCTATACTACCATGCATTATGTCTTATAAAGGTATAGTTACGCACATACCAGGGTCAGGGTGTTACAGTAACTAATATCTTAAACAGAATAGTGTGGTTGGCAGAGGGTGGAGGAGAAAAAAGAGAAAAGGGTGAAGAAAAATGAGAGTAACTCTCTGTAAATAGTTTCTAAAGGCATAGCATGTTCATGATATGGCCATAGTAGTGCCATTAGAACTACCTCTCCCAAGCTCTTTACTTTCTAAGATTCCCAGAGTTTTTTTTTTTAGAACTTGGGTGCAACTAGATAAAGATGACAGAATTTAAGCACATTAAGTCCTCAACTTACATAGTTAATTTTGTTTTTGAAGATTTATGCACAAATTTAAAAATTGCATAAGTCGAATGGTATTTAGATACAATGCAGTTTTGACATATATGTTCTTTCTAAACAACAATTCAAATCTAAACCATAATAGTATCACAATGACCTAGGCAAGGACGGGTCCCCACATGCCCACCACTCTACCCACATTAGCTATGCCTTCAATAACATGAACTTCAATGATTCTCTTTCAGAAAATTACTTTGATATTCTAATAAATTAGTTTATTGAATAAACATGATCATATTTAATGACAATATAACATGCTTAACACATTTTATCTCATAAATAAAATAGTTAATTGGCAATTATACTTTTTCTTGGAACAATTTAGACAAACTCAAAATATGAAAGATAATATTACTTTTATTTCTGTGCAGAATTTATAGAATATTTCTAGTGAAGCCATATAATTCAATGTCTTAGGAATAAAGTGTAGAAAGCTTAATACAAATCTCATATTTAAGCAAATAGTATGCATGCTTATTAATTGTTAGTACCATACTTAAGTTTTTATTAAATATATTTATCCTAAAATCCGTTAGCTGGGAAAGTTTTTGAATAATAAATAACACTACAAACAAAGGATTTTGTACCATTACCTTTTGCCAACTTTATTTGCATACTGATAAAATGTTTCTCCATCAAATCGAACCGGCCTCTCAGTATTGTATGTTTCAACATCTGTGAACAGAAGACCAAAGTTGTAAATCGTGCCCTATAACTTACCTACCATCCATCCGGGCTAGTTCAAGGAATTAAGTGGCAGATTACTGATTTTCTATAGGAGGCAGTCATTACCTCTTTACCTGCTTCAGTGGTCGCATTGTCTATGGTGTCAATCTCAAAATAGACTAGACTTATAGACTGCTGATGATGGGGAGATCGGAATTTGGGTGTTTTTCTAATCTGCCTCCACAAAAAATGTGGGTATATTTCCTCTAAATTCAACCTACCTCATCTATAATACGTTAACGTAATTAGTCCTAAATTAGTGATAAAAAAAACCTCTAAGTTCAGTGGCAGCAATGTAAAGTGTGAACAGTGTCCAGTGGCAGCAATGTAAAGTGTGAAGACTGTCCAGTGGTAGCAAAGTAAAGTGTGAAGATTGTCCAGTGGCGGCAATGTAAAGTGTGAACAGTGTCCAGTGGCGGCAATGTAAAGTGTGAAGATTGTCCAGTGGCAGAAATGTAAAGTGTGAACAGTATCAAGTGGCAGCAATGTATAGTGTGAACAGTGTCCAGTGGCAGCAATGTAAAGTGTGAACAGTGTCCAGTGGCAACAATGTAAAGTGTGATCAGTGTCCAGTGGCAGCAATGTAAAGTTTGAACAGTGTCCAGTGGTAGCAATGTAAAGTGTGAACAGTGTCCAGTGGCAGCAATGTAAAGTGTAAACAGTGTCCAGTGGCAACAATGTAAAGTGTAAACAGT
>CABFVX010002544.1:85865-111117 GCA_902151425.1 Timema shepardi | reverse complement strand
CCAACGCCAACTCCCTTCTTCTTCTTCTTGACCGTCGGCTCCATTCGTAGTTGTAGATTCAGTCGCTAGTAGTCCTCGATCCAGTAATCTTCCTCGGTCGGCTGCTGGGCTGCGACTCCCAAATAACGCAGCAATGAAAGCTGCGCGATATAAACCCTTCTGTTGGAGTAACGGAGGATTCCAGGGAACTTTTAACGCTCATGCAGAAAAGAAAACTCTTCCCTGATATCCCGACGGTGTTTCCGGGTCCTTTTGGGGATAACCCTACGAACTCTCTCACGAGGGCCAGATTTGTAACGATTCTGGGACCAGGTTCTGAAATAGGAACAAGGTTGCTTTCCACCCAAAGTGACAAAAAATAAGTTCAAGCCGATCTTCTCCAATGCACTACAGTTCTATGGCAGGCGTGTTCGAATTTAAAACAAGTTTATTGTTTGACATTTCCCTTGGTCAGAAAAGCTACAATCCAATTTTCATAGTAAGACCCTTATCTGGCAGCTAGACAAATTACTAGTCTACCCTCACGTATTCATACGATATTCATGTGATCCGCAGCTGTCTCTTTTGAGAGATATTATCGACACTTTAATAACACTGAAAGTAAAGTAAAATGTTATCATTGCTGACCACATATAATCCATTCACCGTAGGAATTGACTTCTGAAAGGCCTTTTTCCCTACCATAAATCTACTATATAGTAGGATATTGGTAGGAAAAAAGACCTTTCAGAGAGTAATTCCTACCGTTAATGGAATTTACATATGGAACGATTTTTTAAAAAAGGTCCTTTCTATGAAAATTGAACTGTACCTTCCACCTGTCCATGGTTCTAAACGATAAGCACCATTGTCTTAAAATAATTTGATATAATTGTCATTGGTGTAGGTCACTAACTACTGAGCTAGGTAAATTAACTATTAATTTCAGTGAAATGAATCCCACCGTTCCGCTGATCTCGTACCCTAAAAGTGTTACCCGATACTCACCACCCAGTTCCTCCAAATCCCCTCCGGAACGTTGTCCACCCACTCGTGGATAACGTCGGAGAAATCCTGTGCCGTGGATGAGTTGGACAGGTACATGATAGGCATGAAGTTGAAGGTGAAGTGTGCTCCGGGTTTGTCGTCAGTCCCGTAGTAGGCCATCATCTGCTCGGTGTCGGCATAGGCCTCGGTCATCATAGCTCTGGAAAGGGGACCAAGTAGTACGAAATATATATATCTACTATCATCGGGAGAAAAACACACTTCAAGGGAGTGCTATAAACAGAAGATTTTAACGAAGTTGACTACTTGATGATTTCGAAGCTATTTTTCACAGCGGTCTTTATCTTAACTTGACGCACCTAAGCACTTTAAGCACTATTACTTTTAGATACCAATATAAAAAATAGAAAGATGAGGAAGAACTTTAGTAGTTCATCTTACGAGGCCTCTTGTCTTTGTGTTGATCTCATTTACCCTCTTAATATGCCGAGTATACACACTCACTCTACTTTTTGCACCTGGACAGCACTGACTTTCATTTCAAAATTTTATTTTAGTGCTTCTCACTAGATAAATATATGCTTCCATGAGCTTTATTAATTTACCTCCTGACTAAAAGAGTCCTAATGGCTATTTTAGTAAAAGAGTCCTAAGTTGTAGAAATTAATAAAATTAATACTTCGGGATTAAAAAATAATATATATATATATATATATATATATTATTTTTTATATATTATTTTTTAATTATATATATATATTGAAAATGCTGGGCTATTTTTAGAATCATTTAAAACTAGCTAATGTACCCATCGATGCCAAATGATTTGTTGTTTTGTCGGGAAAAAAGATATTGAAAGAATTTACACTAGGTGGTTACAATATAAATCAAGTAGTGCTAGTACCAATACAACCTATGAGTAACAGATTAATAGGTAGGAAAGAAAAATACCGCATTTTTCAACAGGATGGTTACGCCATACAACCTAAACTTTAAGTTGGACCAAGTATTTGAAAAATACGAAATTTAATGGATCAGAATTTTTCCCGTAATCCCGAAAAAAAATAACCACAAAAAGATACACAAACAAACGGACACCAAAGCCGGAAATGGCTGATATGGAGAAGAGACAAATCCACCTCCTTAGCACTTCTTCATACACGACGTTTGGTTTGCTGTTGTTTTTATATGCTGGAGAATGAACAAACTACGAGTTGAGCTAACTCTGGACCACGCTACATACAGCTGGCCACGAGAAAAACACTCATATCTCAAGTCCACCTCAGCTTTCTTCAAGGAGTGATCCTGAGCCTTGTTTATAGCCATAGATGAGTACACCTTTAACGGAAACTGTGGTCTCTTGGACTAAAACTGATAGTCATATGTGATGAGAAGGATGTGAGGTATGAAGATTTGTTCCTCCCTGGCCAAAAACAGTGAAGATGTTCTATCATGTTCCTGTTGAGGGCCTTAACTTGCAGTCTGGTTCCGTTGCACATTTTAGGATGGTTAAGGTCCTCAAACGCATAATAGATTTTCCTACCTTCAAGGTGAGTCTGTGAGGAGGGAGGCTTGGGGGTTTGATGGTGTGCAGGAGAGTCATCGGGGGGTGCATTGTATCTTTAACCTCTACCACTAAGGCTATGGCGTGATATGTAATTTCAATGACATCTAACTTCTCCAAGAGGGAATTGTGAATTCCGGTCACTTTGTCAGTTTTAGGTGTCCCAATCACCCAACCATTACACATTAGCGTAAGTGTGTGCAACCCGAACGGGTAGTAAGACGCGGTGATAATAATAACTAATAATATATTATTGGTGATATTTTATCGGTATTGATAATATATGTAAATAGTGACAGTTGCATATTACATGACTTGACGTGTAAACATATTAAAGTACTATACATACTTCTCCATCTGTTAGTTAAGGGCCCTTCCTATCAAGATTTGACTGTACCTGGTCACACCATCCTTGGCTTTGTACTCGTCGACAACCGCCCTGAACTGGTGCACCATGTCGTAGGTCTCCGGCAGGTTCTGGGTGTAGATGTGCTCAACAGAGTCGTAGTCACCCTCTTGGACCCCCGTCTTGTTGGTCCAGGGTTCGTCCAAAAATCGGGTGTCTTCAAACAGGTGAGGGATGTAGTCAACCCGGAAACCGTCGACACCGAGGTTTAACCAGTACCGCATCACATCCTGAGGAACAAAAATAGCGTCAGGTTCAATTATAAAGTAACAAACCGTCCTTAAATTACGTGAGGATTTTGAAGGAGGGGATGCTCAGTATTTTTCAACGCCGGGAGATTATCGCTAATTTATATTCTGTATTGAATAGTAATTATATATATATATATATGAAGCAATAGCAAATACGGTGTTTCTGAGCTCTATGCACAAATTTAACCACAGCATCTGTGGGAATGAATAAAAAAACTTAGTACAAAATTGTCCGAAAAAATAAATCTCGTATTACTAAATGAAAGTTGAAGTTAGGCGCGACATCGCCAGGAGTAAGCAGCTCTAAGTACGTACATGTACATCAAATTGCATACCATTAGTAGGGCAGGAGTGCCCGTCTGCGGGCATCGTGTCGTAAGGGTGGTTGCCTATCAAACGCAACCAACGGATTCTGTTGTGACCAAGTTGTCACATGTAACACACACACGTTCACAAGACGAGAGTATTATCAGTCATTAGTGTTAATGTCTGGCGATCGGTAGGTTGAGTATTTCCCGCCTAGTGATATGCAACTCGCTGTACATGTACGTATTTACAGCTGCTTACTCCCGGCGTTGTTGAGCCTAGCTTTAACATTCGTAATACAAGATTACTTTTTAGGACAGTTTTTTTTTACTATGTTCTTTGTTTCCTTTTGCCCACAAATGCTGTGGTTTAAGTTTGGCCAAAGTTTAGAAACATCCTGTATTAAGCAACAAATAATATTTCAACTGTTTTTTAATGCACCGCATTTTAATACAAGGATATATATATATCAGTACGTCTTACTACCCGTTCGGGTAATATTAATTACACTAATGGGTTAGGTATGAGTAAGGTAGAATTTAGAAGAAATGTACTCGCGTTTGCGAGGTGAGAGCGAGAGAGAATAGAATAGAGAACCAACAAGTAAAAATACCCTCAGAAAATCAATCCAGGATTCGATCCCTAACCTCCTGGTCACCAACACAATAAATTAAATAATATTGAAATTTATATAGAGTGCATACCAATGTGACGGCATTTAAGGATATTGTCTAGGTAACCGATATAATGCCAATCAGATGTTGTAAACACGCGTTTGGTGTTTACTTGTTTTGACTGAGCCTATAACGTAACCTAAAATAACATAACTTACAAGTTAACAGGTTATACTGAGAAAAATCCAAGAATTCACATATTTTGATTGATCACTAGGACCTTAATGCCAAAGAAACGAGCGGTAATGTCATAGGGGCGTAGGATGGATTTTTGTGAATCTTTATTTTACTAATTATTTATTTGAAGTTTTTAGATTATACTTTCTGAAACGGCTGATTATGTCAGTACACAACTTATTAGCCAACTTAAATTTATAACAGACAAAACATCCAGCCTCCAGGTGTTAATTCATCACGGTGAAAGGGTAAACTCACATTTAACCAATGATAATTTTTTTTTGGCCATGCCATAAATTGAACCCGGGACCCTTAGTTAAGTGAAAAGAAACGCTACTTTGTTTATTGTTATTATTATTATTTTTACAACACGTATTACTACCCATTTGGGTCGGGTTATATGCGCTTACGCTCATGTGTAATGGTAGGGTGATTGTGAGAGGAAATGGAGGACCTACAGTTTAACGTGAGATCCTAACCACGGTAGAGGCCTGGCATTCCTCCACATTCACAAGACGTCTTGTCAGAGGGGAAGGAAGGGTTTGGTAATCAGATAAATCTGTGCCGGGACCGAGGATTGAACCCCGGGCCCCCAGAACAGAAGTCTGACACCTCTTTGTTAATTGAACGATGTAATTTAATAGGAGGGTGTCACAATATAAATTGTATGGAATTTGTATTTCCCGCCTTCCGTTTGTTCTACTGATGGAACATTCTAGCGGCGTTAACTTCTCACCTTCATATCATCTACAAGATATTGGTTTCGGTAGTTGAGGTCTGGTTGTTCAACTGTGAACACGTGGTAGTAATACTGCTGGCGGTCCTCATTCCACGACCAGGCAGATCCTTTGAATGCGCTAACCTAAACAAATAAAAATACATTTTGTAAAAGAGATCTTGAATCATCAAATTACATACATATAGCCGATTTATATATAAATGTATACATATATTAGTTATTAAACATATATATATATATATATATATATATATATATATATAANTATATATATATATATATATAATCCAAAACATATATATGAATATAAACATATATTTCCACCTTTGTGGTCTTGGGGGTAAAGTGTTCACCTGTCGAACCGATGTTCTTGGGTTCAAGCCCAGTCGGGGTCAAGGGATTTTTTTTCTTGAACAATAAAAATCCGTAGCGCAACTTTCTTCGGAGGGTAAGTAAAGCCGTCAGTCCCTGTCGATAGTGGTATGTAAATTATCCCTGGAGAGGGTGTGTGTAAATATTTTCCCCGGAATAATTGGTGGGCTATTTCACGCTATCTCATAGACATTAATTGTGGAAGGCCTTCGGGGGACTTCCACACTTTCTAAACTCTTTCGGTACATGTGATTTCCACTGGATGGTGCAGGCAGCACTAGCCATCTGAAGGGATGAATATATGCTTAGCTCCGGATGGATATCAATCACATCAAATCAACTTTCGGGTTGTTGATTTATGGAGAAGGATAAATTTATATATATATAGTATTTTGAATGAAAATATGAAAAGTGCTCTAGTATTTTTTCTAATTGTCAGAAAAGTCTCTACATGAAATACGTACTGTAGTGAATAACTTTAATGAAAGTTTGCACGTTAAGCCAAAAGCCTGGAGTAAGAATCATTGACTGGGAAATTATATCTTTATTGACCAGCACGTTATAACGTTAAAGGTGCGTTTAAGGAGATAAGCTTCATTTACCCGTTTTATTTAATCAAAAATTTGTTTGAATCGTTTAAAAAAAAATATGACGAACCAATTTGTTGATTTGGGCATTTTTTATTTGAGAGCTTGTTGGATTGAGCATCGTATACTCAGCCAGAATAAATTATTATTTATTATTAGCACCGCGTCTTACTACCCGTCCGGGTTATACGCACTTACACTAATGTGTAATGGTAGGGTAACTGTGAGATGAAATGGAGGACCTACAGTTTAACGTGTAATCCGAACCACAGTGGGCATTCCCCACATTCACAAGATGTCTTGTCAGAGGTGAAGGAAGGGTTCAGAATAAATTGTAAATAGGTGGATTGGACAATTCATGGTATAATGTAGCAGACTTAAGTCTGGTGTAAGCCATCCCTATGACCTTTAACTACTACGTTAAGTTCAGTCATAGGTAACAATTAATTCTTAGTGCGAGAGAGAGAGAGAGAGACAGGTTTGTTTAGGTAAGTATAAGATATGTTAGGCTAGCACGGCCCAATATACCTGGGAAAGAATATTATGCTGCGAAATATTAGTGGCCAACACACTTCAAGGAGGGATGTTGGTGGAATCTGAGGTCGAAAGTAGTGCCTAGACCATTTAATACAATTTATTTAATGTTGTTTATATGATTTAGGTCAGAGGTGGGAAACATTTTTTTTTCAATATAGCCTGAGATGTGATGAATGAGAAGTGAATTTTGCCACATTATGTTAAGATTTAGTAATTAGGTTAAGCAATTAAACATTTATAATAACATACACAATTTCAACAAGTATATTCAAAACGTGTGCACTTGTATTTCTCTGTTACAAGCACCTCAGAAGAAAATGATAAAGAATTTTTCAAATTGAAAATATAAGTAAATTTTATTAAAAACTTGGCAATCATTTTGTCTGATGCGAGAGATGATACTAAGTGTTTGGGAAAGGATTGGAGGGGAGTTTTGGATGGCAGTGTTGAGTCAACTCACTCAGAAAATGGAGTGATTTCAAATTATAAGAGTAGGGTCTACACAGGAAATATTGGGCTTCGAGCAGCCCATGCCATCAGGAAACTGTATTATATTAATGTGAAAGATGTTAAAATCCAATTTGCCACATATTTAAGATCAATTTGCCACTTATGGCGATTGGTGACAAGGTTGTCCAACCAGGATCTAGGTTTATTAAAATACTAAAATATGACTGAGAGCAAACTCGATCATCCGTGTGTTTTATTTTAACGAAACGTACTATTTGCCATTTAAGAGCTTTTAGAATCAACATCTTTTACCCAGTTGTTTGGAACACTCCTCTCCCCAGTCTCGTTGTCAACTTTCCCGTCGTGCCAGATGTAATAGTCGGTGTAAGGGTCTATTCTCTTCACAGACTTCTGGAACCACTCGTGTTGGTCACTCGAGTAGTCGGGGACAAAGTCCAGGATCAGTTTCATACCTGAAGGAAAGAAAAGGGAGTTTATCTTTAGATGGTTGTTATTTTCTTCACGGACTTCTGGAACCACTCGTGTTGGTCACTCGAGTGGTCGGGGACAAAGTCCAGGATAAGTTTCAGACCTGAAGGAAAGAAAAGGGAGTTTGTCTTTAGATGGCTGTTATTCTCTTCACGGAACAAATGAATAAATCTTAAAACAGTGTGATCATGAGGATATTGTGGACGAGCTGTGAAGCAGGGTGTACAAGGGTGTGTGATACCAGCTCACCTAGTTCCTTCATGCTATCCCTGAGAGCGAGGAAGTCCTCTAGTGTGCCGAAGAGTGGGTCAATGAATGTTTGGTTAGCGATGTCGTATCCGAAGTCCTTCATGGGAGACAGATAGATGGGGGAGAGCCAGATGGCTCCGGCTCCACTTTCCTTCACATGTTCCACTCTCTCCAAGATACCTTCAATTGTCACATTAAAAACATATTAGTTCTAATACATCTTCAATTGTCACATTGCCTACTTATTAGTTACAAGGTACATTTAATCGAACAAAAAATATACAAAAAGGATTAAACAGAACACACACAATAAACACACGGAGCACACATAAAGAAACACACACTAGAAATACAAAGGAACACACACAATAGACACACAAAGGAACACACAATAGACTCACAAAGGAACACACACAATAGACACACAAAGGAACACACACAATATACTCACAAAGGAACACACACAATAGACACACAAAGGAACACACACAATAGACACACAAAGGAACACACACAATAGACACACAAAGGAACACACACAATAGACACCTTCATCATACCGTCCACTTTGCATGCTTGATACAGCTGGCAAAGTTCTGGAACGAATAATACACAGGAGAATTGAGAAAATAACTGAAGAAAAACTATCAGATAAGCAGTATGGTTTCCGCAAAGGGCGTTCCACGCTTGATGCTATTGACTTGGTGGTGAGACTTGCAAGGGATGCGATTTACGGCGTCAGGTGGAAGAACGGTGAGAAGCAGTACTGTCTAGTAGCGACGCTCGATATCAAGAACGCCTTCAATACAGCCAGGTGGGACTGCACCATGGGGGAGCTAGCGGAGATGGATGTTCCAGGATACCTGCAGAAGATGGTAGCTAGCTACTTCACTGACAGGGTCCTCAAGTACGACATGGAGTACGGCCCACAAGAGTATCGGGTAACTGGGGTAGTACCTCAGGGCTCGGTTCTTGGGCCCCTCTTGTGGAACATCATGTATTATGGACTCCTGAAGCTCGTGCTACCAAGAGCAGTGACACCCGTAGCCTTTGCTGATGATGTCACACTTGTCATTGTAGGGAAACACCTGGAGGACATCAGAAACCTCTTTGAGGTCACATTCACGAGGATTCAGCGGTGGATGGATTCGGTTGGCCTGAAGCTGGCAGAGCACAAAACTGAGGCAGTATTGATCACTAGCAGGAAGAAGATTGAGACAATCTCACTGCGAGTGGGTAAGCATGAGATCACGTCCCAGCCATACATTCGGTATTTGGGGGTGATGCTTGACTCGAGACTCAACTTTAAGCAGCAGGCGGAGCATGCCGGTGCCAAGGCAGCTGTGGTTGGGGCTGTTCTATCACGGCTCATGCCCAATGTGGGAGGCCCCAAACAGAGAAGGAGAGCACTCCTGTCATCGGTTGTCACGTCAGTCCTCACGTATGGAATTTCCATATGGGCCGATGTATTGACGCTTCAGGAGTCCCGTCGTAAAGTGGCACCAGTCTACCGGCTGAGTGCTTTACGAATAGCAAGTGCATTCCGCACGGTATCAGAAGATGCGGTGTGCATTATCGCTGGAGTGCTGCCGATTTGGGTCTTGGTGGAAGAGCGGAAGACCTTGTATTGTCGCAAAGATCTAACATCGCTGAGCGCAGAGGAGTTGAAGAGGCAGGAGCGGCGGAGCAGTCTCCAACGATGGCAGCGGCTGTGGGATGCCTCCACCAAGGGGAGATGGACTTACCGTTTGATTCCCAAAGTGGATAGGTGGTACAATCGCAGCCACCGAGCTGTCAATTACTACTTGACACAGATGATCTCGGGACACGGGTGCTTCCGGGTATACCTATACAAGTTCAAGCACGAGGATTCTCCGGAGTGCCCCACTTGTCGCGGAGTAGAGGAGAATGCTGAGCATGTGTTCTTCACGTGTCAGCGGTATGATACCCAGCGTGAAAAGCTGGAGGCCGCAGTAGAGGGAAAAATTACGCCGGAAAGCTTGGTGGATATGATGCTCTCATCAGAGGCAGCGTGGGAGGCGACAAGCACGTTCTCGATGGAAGTACTCAAGGGTCTACGTCACGAAGAGCAGGAGAGGAAGAAAAAAGAATCGGAAGGAAAGAGCCTAGTACATCCCTAATCCCAATGCCAACATCTAAATGGGAACATGGAAGTAGGAGAGGCCAAATTACAGAAGGAAGAGCAGAACAACAGCTAATGCCTCCCCCCTAACGGTGGTTCCGTGGGGGAGTAACAGTGGCGAGGAGAAGAGGGTCAGGTTTTTTAGTCGGTAGGGGTTTGGTCAAGCCTAAACACGCCGCAAATCTTGGCGGCTTGTGGGCACTTTAACTTCCAAACCGAGTCCGACACACTGTGCGTAAAAGCATTTTTCCCCCCTCAAAAAAAAAAATAGACACACAAAGGAACACACACAATAGACACACAAAGGAACACACACAATAGACACACAAAGGAACACACACAATAGACACACAAAGGAAAACACACAATATACTCACAAAAGAACACACACAATAGACTCACAAAGGAAAACACACAATATACTCACAAAGGAACACACACAACAGACTAACAAAGGAAAACACTCAATAGACACACAAAGGAAAACAGACAATATACTCACAAAGGAACACACACACAATAGACTCACAAAGGAACACACACAATAGACACACAAAGGAACACACACAATAGACTCACAAAGGAACACACACAATAGACACACAAAGGAACACACACAATACTCACAAAGGAACACACACAATACTCACAAAGGAAAACACACAATATACTCACAAAGGAACACACACAATATACTCACAAAGGAACACACACAATAGACACACAAAGGAACACACACACAATACTCACAAAGAAACACAGACAATAGACATACAAAGGAACACACACAATATACTCACACAGGAACACACAATAGACACACAAGTGAACACACACAATAATCTCACAATGGAACACACACAATAGACTCACACAAGAACACACAATAGACTCACAAAGGAACACACACAATAGACTCACACAGGAACACACAATAGACTCACAAAGGAACACACACAATAAACACACAAAGGAACACACACAATAGACTCACACAGGAACACACAATAGACTCACAAAGGAACACACACAATAGACACACAAAGGAACACACACAATAGACTCACACAGGAACACACAATAGACTCACAAAGGAACACACACAATAACCTCACAATGGAGCACACACAATAGACTCACAAAGGAACACACACAATAGACACACAAAGGAACACACACAATATACTCACACAAGAACACACAATAGACTCACAAAGGAACACACACAATAGACACACAAAGGAAAACACACAATAGACTCATACAGGAACACACAATAGACTCACAAAGGAACACACACAATAGACACACGTAGAAAAAAGCCAGTTTACCTCTAAGATCGCCCACCCCATTGCCATCGCTGTCCTTATACGACCTGGGATAAATCTGATATATTGTAGTCGTCTGCCACCAGTCAAGTTCTTGTTGAGTTAACACAGTGGTCACCGAGAGTGTGAAAACCAGGATTAATACTCCTCCTCTCATGGTGCAGATAATATGGACGAAGAAAAGGTCTCGGTTTGGTACAATGTCTGCTGGAATAAACGTTACGTATCCGCCCCTATACTTATAAATAAGCTTGGAGCTTGGAGGTGTGGTATAAGGTTGTCTTTGTGATAATGCTATGGCATAGTTCAAGAGGATGAGATAGTATTATTTAAGACGGTGACGTGCCTTATCAAACAATTAAAATGTCCATGATGAGCATCAAGATAATATAGATACTATTCTAAGGAGTGAAGTAGTTTTCATGACAGGACATTTCACTGGTTAATTGTTTGATAAACATTTAATCACATGCAAATAATTTTAAAGTACATTAAATACATATATATGAATATATCAAATAATTATCAAATACATTTGATATAGGCCTGCACTTATATATATATATGTCATAAATATTATTTCATTACTATATCTAATTATTTAGTAGTGAAGTAGTTTATAAAAATATATTTTATAGCTCACTGGTATTTGCTCGCAACTTCCTTCACGTTAATGTCAGTTTTACAAACATGTTCAATAACATTTATAAACCCCGAGTTTCTAATTTCTCGTTCAGAGAAGAAATAACTCAACTTACTAGGTAGAAATTACCACGATGAAAGCTTTAGAATTGATAAAATATGTAGCTGGAGAATCAATTTTTTTTTAAATATAGTGTAATTTTTTATGTTTTAAGATTAGACACACAGAATATTTGTATTAATTGAAGAAAATAAATTAACCAAATTTAAACACGCTTCAGTGGCTGCATAATCTAACGCGCTACTATTGCAGTAGACTAAGCTGCCGATGGTGGGAATATTGAGGTATAAATCTCTGTAGGGTGTACGAAGGGTAATTTTTCTAATGGTTTTACACTATCCCTCCCCGCAAATGCAGGTACATTTACTCTAAATTTAACCTTAATAATCCCTAAAACTATTAGCGTGATTAGTATATAAGCGCGTGATTCGACCGGATAGTAAGACGCAGTGCTAAAAAACATCTAAGGCAAGGCATTTTTGTAAATGACGTTAGTGTTTTTATCCTCAGGAGCGAGCAGTCAACAGGTTGCTGCTAGAACTACAACAGGAACACACCACGTATAGTTAGTTGTCCATGTGAGGATAACTTCCCATGGAGAACGTCTCCTGCCACCTTCAGGGTTGGTCCTTGCGTTGTGTCGATGTTAAGTGAATAGTATAATAATAATAATAATAATAATAATGATAATGATAATAATAGCATAGCGTCTTACTTCCCATTCGAGTTATACGCTTTAAGTACTAATTACGCTAATGAATTAGGAATTGGGAAGGTCAAATTAGAGGAAGTGAACCCACATTTACGTTGAGGGAGAGTGGAAAACCATTTATGAACAACCCTCCCCAGTTCACTCAACCGAGATTCGAACCTCGATCTCCCCGTCCTCGGCAGTCTAGCTCAACACGACTAGCGCGTTAGCCAACTACGCCACTAAGTGCATAGGGAAACCTGTGTAATGAAATGGAACTATCCATACATCTAAATAATTTATTATTCCCATCTTTATTCAAAATTACGATATTTTAAATGCGAGCGGGTAGTAAGATTTATTTGTGTTAGGTTGTTAAGTTGCAAGGTATGGCGATATCTTTCTATGTCTTTGTTTATAAAGACAACGCAGTTTTATGAACAGAAACGCACCTGGATGACCACACCTTTTTTAATTTGGGAAGCTTTGAGAAGGAAATGTCGCTTGATATACCCATTCAGGGTACGCATCTCTTCACTTTCCTTCTTGACGAGGAGCCGTGTAGGTGGAGTCTATGACATCTTAATCCGTGTTCTAAATCTCACGTGTCGGGAATTATCATGCATATAACGTAATAGTCGGGCTTTTATTAAAATATACAACGTGTGAAATATCTAGCAACAAACTGTTTATCTACTTAAAATAAAATAAAAACTATAAAACACCAGAACTTTTAATTTATAAAATAAGACATAATCCCTTTTTAATTATTATAATACAGAACAGCAAACTTGGACCCAGTTCAATCGTTATATCAAATGTCACCCCGGTGACCTGGTGGTCTAGGGGTAAGGTGTCAGACTTCTATGCTGGCGGCCGGGGTTCAATCCTCGGTCCCGGCAAAGATTTATCTGATTACCACTCTCTTCCTTCACCTCTGACAAGACATCTTGTGAATGTGAGGAATGCCAGGCCTCCACCGTGGTTCGGATTCCACGTTAAACTGTAGGTCCTCCATTTCATCTCACAATCACCCTACCATTACACATTAGTGTAAGTGCGTATAACCCGAACGGGTAGTAAGACGCGGTGCTAATAATAATAATGGATTCAATCTTTATTACTCTACGATGTACCAGCTAATCAGCCTTAAGTCAGAATATGTTACCCCTCCCTTGCGAGTCTTCTGAAAGATTCACACATCATACAGAAACCCTTTTGAACTCGTTTAATTAATGCTTCCCAAACATTTTAATTCTCCGATGGAATTTTGTGTTGGGCCATTCATTGACTTTAGCCTTAAAGTAAACTATCAATATCTAGTATATATTTAGCACCACGTCTTACTACCCGTTCGGGTTATACGCTTTAAGTACTAATTACGCTAATGTATTAGGAATCGGGAAGGTTGAATTAGAGGAAGTGAACCCGCATTTGCGTGGAGGGAGAGTGTAAAACCATTTAGGAAAAATCACCCCCAGTTCACCTCCCGACCGAGATTCGAACCTCGATCTACCCGTCCTCAGCAGTCGAGCTCAACACGACAAGCGCGTTAGCCAACTACGCCACCGAGGTGGGTGGAGTTAGAATAGCTTGCTCTTAGAATCATGAAAGAAGCTCGTTTTTCAGAAGAAATAAATATACTCTATTTGGTGCTTCCCGAATAATTTTACTATTTAAAGAACTTCAATTAAATGATCAACACATAAATATAAACTCTGAATTTATTTTTGGAATAAATATTTTATAATACGTCCAAAAGGACTTCTACGAAAAATCTTATTTTTTTTTCTGCTTAAAGGCTTTCTTTCCAAATTAAGTATGATTATTTTAATCTGTTGCTTATTTTACACAAGCTTTAAACAAGACCTTAGGTGTTTGTAACACAACATTCACCAAGGAAAAAAACAATGAACCTTCTTGACTTTAATAACAAAAAAAATCATACAATTAAATTAGTTCATATTATTTCAAATCATTTAAATTCGTGCTTAGAGAAATGCTATAAATTCATTGTGATCACAAGAAAAATATATTTTTGGTGCATAAATGGGTTTATGGATTTAAATTTATCATAAAAATAATATAACACGTACACATTATGTGTATGCAACTTTATAATTTTTTAAGCTCTTCGCAAATATTTTATTAGTTTTTTGTTTATTTAAGACTGTGCTTACCACTTTTTAATTATTTTATCATTTTTAGAAACCTTCCACTATATTTGTATTGTTACATATATACATTTTACACATTTATTGAAAATGTGACAGGAAAACTTCCAAATAAATCAAAAAATGGCTCATACAGGAATGAAAATAAGATGTAAGGTTTCAAACAATTTTTGTTTTTGGTTCAATTAATTGTATTTTTCAGAAATCACAACAATTTACCCACAAAACATAAACACAATGCTAACGTTAATATTAAAATCAAATATAGTAGGCACAGCCTTAAAGTATATACTATTCCTTCAAATATAGTAGGCGCAGCCTTAAATTATATACTATTCCTATCTTATCCAACTCAATTTTTAAAATTTTAGGGGTTGGGAAAATATAATACCAAGCCTCATTTTGTAGTTTAAAACAGATTTGATTTTTGTATCAAATCATCAAAAATTATGTTATGGCTATGGGAAATAAAATATCAAGCGCTGTTGGACATAATATGTTGGGATTTTGCTGAAACAAGTAAGCTAATCTTTTTTCCATTCTTTGGATACTCGATAAGATACATACAATAAAGAGAGAGATCAGTTTTTTCCTTCAACATTTAATAAAACTTTTTTTTTGTACAAAAACACAACAATTTTATATCACCTATGCTGTAACACACTAGTAATATACACAAATAAAATTACATCTAAACACAACTTTTCGAATGGTAAGACATTGTTTACTAACAGCTATGAAATTATTGATTGACTTTCAAATAAGTTTACATTTTATTTAGTTCAATCCTGTATTAAACAAAGATTCTTCTGAAACAATATATACATTGTAAGACAATGTAATCATATAATCACTACTATTTTATTTTATTTTATCATAATGTATGTTTGAATACACTTTATCTTTAATGAGGATATGTTAGTGGTTTTAATGCCAGCACACATATTAGTTTACGTATTTATAGCTAGCTTTAATAATTCTTTGCGCTAAAATTTTAAATAAGTCAAACATTTAACAATCAAACAAAAATATACCCTCTTTAATTTTTACTTCAAATAATAGTATTCTGTTTAACTGACCTAATAACATAATGTAAGGTAAATTTAAATTTAACTTACATTCTGATACATAAAATGGCTAACGAATATGCTTACTACTTAAATTATATGTGATTTAGATGCAAAAAATAATTTTCATAAAAATACACATATATTTAATATAATATATTTTTAAAACGGTTTTAATGTCAATTTGAGTGCTAATTATATGATTTAGCGGAGTTTGAAATTTAATGTTACGATAAGAGCATTTGAAATTTGTTTCTTAAGTAAGCTTAGACTATGTAGGATCACTAAAATAACATTTTTTTGTCCTTACAAAAATACCTAATAATTATGATGACATTAAAACTTACAAGATACAAGGAGTGTATTTAAACCCAATTCAGGTAAAACTTACTTAAATGCTATAAAAAATATATAAACTAACTGAGGATATTATGGTATTATTGAAACAGACGCAAATATTATTATTTTTAGATCAAGATTATTTAAAATGCAAGTCAAATAATAGATATAACTTGATTTACTTTTTTTTTTAGAAGAAAGATATAGAAGAATATAGAGAAGCAATAGTAGGACTTGTAAAATTTTAGAGTTAATTGTTCAATTTAATCTCTAAGCTAGACTGAGTTTAAGGTTCAATCGAATTGCAAGATTAATATACTACTTCCTTTTAACAAACATTGACATCATTGCAAATAGATTTAATCTTACATACAGAAAATTATAAACATTTATAGACATTTTAAAGAACTTTACCGCTCTAATTATTTATCTGTTTATTTTGATAAGTCAAAACTTAAAAATAAAAGATGTACCTATTATAATAAACAAATAATGACCATTTCATGTGTGCACTCACTTAATTTGTCATTTGTCATGGGACACCAGAAATTAAAAGTACAAATATAATGAAAAATAATATAAATAGCAACAAATATAATTATCATGTAAATGTATTAGTTTATAACTATTACATCTGTACATATATCAATTATTAGGATTTATTATTTTGTCTGATTTACTTTTCTATCGTTTATCAAATAAATCACATTATAATTTGCTAGATTCTTCTTCAATTAATATAAAATTAAAATTAAATACTCATTTGCATGCATTACTAAGTGTAGCAACATAAACATACCAATTGATTTAAATAACGCCAAATAAAACCGGAAAGGTTGAAATTTTTTAAAGTTTTATTTGTCATTCCGTAGAAGTAATGCAAGAAGAAATTTAAATCTGAATATTGGCTTTTAATTAGGATTAGTTCCTGATCCAAGCAATCGTAAAACTATTTGGATTAAGGCATCTCAGAAAAAGAGTAAGAGTGTTTGTGGCTTGTACTATGATGACAAGTCCAATCGTATAAGAATATGGTTTTAAAAGACAGCCTTCATTTAATTCATATATGTGGAGTAATATTATTACAATAAAATTGCTAATTTCTTCACATTTAAATTCTCATAAAGCTGACTTGGATTAGTTTTTATTCAATTATCTTGTCATTAACATGTTGCAAAATTTGAAACTGACATGTTCTAGTGGTAAAAGGAATAGGAAGGTGGATTGTAGACATTTTCAAATTAAATACAATATTGAATTTTTATCGAGAGTATCACATTTTCAGAAAATATTTTGATAGAATCTAGACACAAACGAATCATTCTCTAATATAGTGGGACAAATTTGAAATACAATAACAACGATGTGGTTTTGAAGCATTATATATTTAAGAAATATACCAATGCTCTTACTTAGGGATAAAGTTATCACGACTAGTTTATTAACATGTTTAAAATACTCATGCTTTTATAAGTAGTGGTATCAATTATACAACTTAAATATCAATATATTCAAAAGTATCTTGAATTTATTTAAATTATCTGTTTGTTCATGATAAACTTAAATTAAATATTAATACTTGTAAAAATAAGGAGATTTAGGGTTATTTTATCAGTATTGCATAAATAACTTCCAAATAACTCTATTTTTGATTTTCAAGCTTCAAAATTTGTTTGTACCATCATGGTTATTTTATAAAAAAACACATTATTTTTAAATTATTTTTTTAAATTTACAGAACTGTGTTATATCCCTTTGAAAATGCCTCCTCTTCCCCTCACCCAAAAAGTTTTTTGTGAGAAAGATGCCTAACATTTTTCAATGTTAATAAAGTTTAATTTCCTCACTCTTCTTGTATGGATTGGGTACTAGCAACACTGACTCTGGCGTAGTTAGCTAACGCGCTAGTCGTGTTGAGCTCAACTGCTGAGGACGGGGAGATCGAGGTTCGAATCTCGGTCGGGTGAACTGGGGGTGGTTTTTCCTAACAGGTTTTACACTCTCCCTCCACGCAAATGTGGTTCACTTAATCTAAATTCAACCTTCCCAACTCCTAATCCATTAGCGTAATTAGTACTTAAGCGTATAACCCAAACGGGTAGTAAGACGCGCTGCTAGATAAAAAACAAACAAAAAAACAACTGACTCACTGGCTGACTTGTCTACCAGCTTTGGGTCTGTCAATTTATGGTAGAGTAATGAGATGAAGACATAACAATATGTTGTCAAGAAGGACCTAAACGTATTCATAAGAGTGTGAGGGAAGTCACACACAATCAGGATATTCCAAACGTTCAATGTGAATTTTTCTATTGTACAGTAAGATTTAAAAAATATGTTTTATACTTTTAATTTTCATTAGGTTTTGTAACTATTTTACTTATATTTTATAAATACAGATTTTATAGAATTAAAATACTATAAATATTGATTGATACTCAGAATATTATAATAGCTTACTTTTTATATAAAGTTTGTTATTTTGATTTTTATGAATTAAATTTTCATTTACTAATTTTATAATTATAATTGAAGTTCCTTTAAGTTTAGAAAGACGCATGGGTTAAGATATTTATATATTAATAAGGAAATTATAATTTGATATGGTACATACATTAATATAGTTTGTAATGTAAAGCTAGTTATTTTCCAATATAATTTATTATTTAGTAATAAAAGTTTAATATGAAATCCACTATTTTTTAAATTTATGAACACCAATTATTTGGTCCAAGTATTGTTCCTCCTACACTGTTAATAATCTAGCATAATTGAATTTCTAATTATGTTGTTGGTGAGAAAGCTAGTTTTTATCTGACTAAATAATTTATGTACTGAGATAATTTTTACATATCAACTATAGTAATAATATTATTGATTACTTTTTTATTTAGAAATAATTGCAAGTCAATCATATGATGATATGATGCCGATTTTAAAATGTCCTTGTATATTTTAAATAGCGTAACACACTTGGGTAGATAACACACTAAATAAGTTACCGTTATATACTTTTTTATTTTTTCCAATAAAGTGCTTTGACTATATTCGTATTACTTAAGCTATTTGATTCTGTTACATTTTAAAACATTACAAAATAATATATGCACACCACAATAGCTAAATATGTTTAACAAAAACATTAAAAAAAAAGTTTAAGGTTTAGCACTCATAACATTAAAAGCTATTTGAAAATATGTCACTTATAACTATGGAATGTTATTTTAAATAAAAACAAAGTAAAGCACGTTTAAAACACATTTTGATAAAAGTATTTGAATCTAATCAAACTTTAAGGTGGGATTAAAGGGAACGTGACAAAATGCTAACGTTATTGCAGTTTTTAAAGCAAAACATTTTGTTGGCTGAAAAAAAAAATATATTTCTTCAGTTGAAACATAGATTTCAATTTTCTTCACATGGTGATATCAACAATTGTTGAATATCAGTCATGAGCACAGTGGAATCAGATGAAATACTCTTTAAACAAATAGTAAATTTTTTAACTATATTCTAGGACATCTTTGACAGATAGATTTTCAAGAAATGTTGAAGGGCTGCGAAGAAAATTAAACTCTCTTTTTGTACTGAACAAATGTTTGATTTATTTTGACCAATAAAATGTTGCTGTCAAAATTGCAAAAACCCTGCTCTATTATTATGTTCCTTACATCCCCACCTTAAGTGTTTTAATAAATGTTTGGTCAAATCCAAACTTACCATTTATAGATATAATTCTTACAGATACGAGACATTTTAATATGTACTATAAATCGTATGTTATTCAATAGATTTTAACGTTAATTTTTAAATACATTTAAATACATTTATATTTTAAAGGGACAGTTTTAATTCTTTTGAGTAAAATAAATATAACATTTTAAACTTAATCTTAGTATAATTTAAACCGTTAAATCCTTCTATATTTTATTCTCTTTTCAGAGCAACAACATAAACATGACAGTTATTTATAACAAATACAAAATGTATTATATCTTAGGGTAAACAGTCCTGCTGAAGTCCCAGTTTTGTAAATTTTACTAAATATCTTTAGATTCAACATTGAAATATATTTTTACTCAGGTAACAAAAAAAAAAACAATGTACCATTGTATAACATGTGCTAACATTTATATTACCATTTTAGAGTGTAATTTGTATAGTTAAATCAAACCATATTTATTAACATAATAATAATAATCTTCTAAAATTCATGTCAAATAATATATTTACATTAGAGTACCAACTATCCAAAACACCATTTTATCTGTCATATATATTAAATAACGTGCTATTGGGGCAACATATCCGTAAGGAAGAAAATCAAAGCTAGGAACAAACTTCAATCATTAATTTTGTACACAGGTATTTTTGCTTTTTTAATACCACAATATATAATAAAAGTTGAATTTAATTGATTTAAAATCCTTTGTTCTGTTTACATGACCCCAATAAGAGTTTCATAATAACTTATTGCATTTATTGATACTTTGTATAACCTAGTTACTAATTATTATTATTTCATATATATTGAGCATTTCCATTTAATTTTGATTGTTTAAGTTCCAGCCCCTTCCTTTCTTTTCATATTATCCGACATTTTTGTTATTCGACCGAGGGTCAGTCCCGTTTATATCGGATAGTTGGAAATCTGCTGTACATAAATTAGCTCACCATAAAAATTATGATTGTTTTATTAAAATTTGACAATACACTTATATATGAGATTTATAATTATATCAAGACCTTAAAACAATTTTTACAAAATGTTAGTTTGGTTAAATTTTTGTTCTAATGACCATTGTGATTTCTTCAGTTAGCTTCCAATGCCAAAATAAATCTCAATTAAAAAATAGTTTACTACTTAGCTTCATTGCATATTATTGTAAACCAATAACAGCATGGCTGATTGTTCTATGTGTTTTAAAATTGTTAGGGGCGCAAATATAATAATTTTTAATCATTATGTTTTATTATTTACTATAAATTTACATTTCGATAATATTTATAGTTATGTTTATTTTATTTGGCATTAATTAAGTTGCATTAACGCACTAGAAATATTCTTTTGAATAATTCTCCTTTTTAGATTGTTTATATTATTAAAAAACACAAACTTTACAATTTCATGAAACAAATGTAGTTATTAAGCCAGATAATAGCATCAAAAAAGTTTAAAAAATAAAAGTTTCATAGTAACCTAATAATTTTATTGAATTTATAGGTGGTTAATTAAGTAAATTAATTTATATAAAAATGTATAATTTTGTCGTTAGCTATTAATTTAAGTTACAAAGCTAAAATACTTTCAGGCATATTATTATGTTATAATCTAAAGATTTGATTTTTTTAAATATAATTGATAGTTACGTTTAGCCACAGATAACATTTTAATTACAGCTATCAGTTTAAAGTACTGAGAAGAACGCAATGTATATATATATTTTTCTAAATAAAGTAAACCTTGTAAAAGAAGCCAAAATCACGAAAAGACAGGAACACTTCACATCGTTATTAATATTTTGAATAATATGTATAGTTATAATGTCCGTGCACCTTAATATTCGCCTTTTAAACACTCAATAAGTTTTTATTTGTAAGCTATTAATTTGAAGTCTTATTTATTATATTTATCCTAACCATTAAATATTAGAAATTTAAGATGTTTTAATTTTTAATTTCATTTCAAAATATTTGAATAAGAAGATTTAATTTGATACAAATAATGTAAAGTTATTGCAGACACAAGTAATCAATTCCCCAACGAAAACATCACTATATAGGTTCTAGATGATGGGCCAATCACTTCACCTTAATGCACCTTAATCCTCCATTGAACACTTCTTACAACTTTTATCTATTAAACTGACATTAAGTTTTTATTAATTTTAGTTGTTAATATCACAACCATTACAAAGTATTTTATTCAAAGGTTTTAGTTTCTTCATTTATTAACAAACTACTTGAAAATAAATATATATTCTCATAAAACAATGTTAAAATTTTAACACAATTACAATAAAAACATCACTAATTGGATGATATGCCTGTGTACCTTAATTTTTACCCATTCATACACCTGCTGAAAGCTCTCTTTATGAGGCTGAAAAAGTTTTTATTAATTAGAGTTTTTATTCTAGTTATTAAATTGTATTAAGTAACATTATTGTTTTTCTTTGATTCATTTGAAAACTACTTTTATAAGAATATTTGATCACTTACAGCGATACTCAAATTATTATTGAAGACATTTAGTAAGCCACAGTACCACAAATAACATGACAAATATTATGTATGTACATGTTTTATCAACAGTTAGAGTAGTTTCTTTATTCCAAACGCCACAGAGAGTCTAGGCATAAGGTTTGTTAAACACTTTTAATTTTGTTTTATTATATTTTTAAACAATTATCCATTTAAATTTACTGGTTTAATTTATAAGTTTATATTGTATGCTAGCTAAAATATTTCATTGAAAAATATTGAATTTCTCACAGATTTGTCTAAACTAAATGACTAGAATACTCATGATATATACACGCTATATCATTATCTGGGTTCAAAAGTGATAAAATAATAATATTGTATAATAATTTTCTTGGGTGAACAAGGCAGGAGCTAGGGCCCATTTCCACTAACGTATTTAGCAGAGTTAAATAACTAACCCGTATTCTCATCTAAGATCCAAACAATAAAATAGACTTTGAGGCCAAAGGACTTTAATTCGTTTTATTACATAAGATAATTTATTTTAAAGCATGACGTAATTGTTATTAGGTTCACCCTATGCTTTCAACAAGACTAGAATAAGGAAAGATGAAAACACATTTCTCAATTATGTATTCGTGTCAGTAGAATCATTTAACTAAATAAGGAAAGACGCAAACACATTTTTAGAGTATTGTCACATGTCAGTAGAATCATTTAATTAAATATCGCAGAATAAGAAAAGATCAAAATACATTTTTCAAGTATTTTTGCATGTCAGTAGAGTACTTAAGTGAGTTATTAAATAATAATCTATAACTCCAGAGAGCCGATTCATAAGGATCTCCACATCTAAACTCTCAACGGATTGTTAGCATGACAGTTTATAATAATATATAATCCTGCAATGGCTGGCCTAGCACAATAACACGTGGCTCTTTTTCGAAAGAGTCGCGCGTATTCCTGCCGCCCTTAGAAACACGACCATTTAAAACAATGTATCTACACTAGTCACGCTATAAGTAATCGCGCAACATGTCACGAGAACAGGCTAGCCGCGTGACTGCAGCGCTGTTAATTTACGCGCAAACGCTCGTAGAAACACGACCATTTAAAACAATGTATCTACACTAGCCACGCTGCAAGTAATCGCGCAACATATCACGAGAACAGACTAGCTGCGTGACTGTAGCGCTGATAGTTTACGCGTGGACGCTCGTGGAAACACTATAATTGAAAACTAGAGATCGCCAAGCAGCGCTGCTAACAGTCGTGCTGGTAAAATCGCTAGTGGAAATGTACTGAGTTAATAATAATAGTAGTAATAATAATTTTTGAGAATTATTTTATCTCGTTGGAACACATTTTTGTTTGAGTTTTTTTATTTAGGGTTTAACCTGGGGTTTAACTGACACAATTAAATAACTTGAATTAAAAAATTGGGTTTTAATATTAGTCCGGAATAAAATTGTGTTGTAATATAAGTAGGCTTACAAACGTTTGGAAAATGTTACGGTAAATTGATATTCATAGGTATATGATGGGATAATATCAATAATCCTATTATAAATAATGTATTTATAGTCCTCTAAGATGCGACTAGCCATACACATTTATGTATATTTTAGATATATTTCAATATGGAAGTGTAATATACATGAATAACAATAGATATTCAGTTTTTTGAAATATCAAAAATGTGGTTATTAATTAGGGTTACATGCGTTATGCAAACATTTAGTCTAACAGCCAAGCAGTTTGTGTTTCACATAACCTAGATAGACATATTTCATTTTTAAGGTTATTTTAATCTCATTCATGTACTCAATCATTCATTCACCCTCTGAAGTATTCTTAAGTATGTAACCTCTTTACTCTACTAATATGCTACGTTAGCTTTCGTCTGCAAATTCATTGACAAACCATTGTGTTAGTTTTGTAATCAAGGGATTCATCAATGGCATAAAACAAATTTTACCATTTAATTATTTCCTTAGAACTAAAACATACAGGCACTTGCCAAAATACTAATTGTCTGTTCATCGACCCCAAATATTATCGCGAATACATATTTTGACTGTAACAATCTCATTTGTAACGGACAGCTTTGAGTAAATTTTGTCCCACCATTTTATTTTGATGGTCAAATATTATATAAGCGCACAAAATAGCACTGCACTTTCGATTAAGAATCTGGTGTGGTCGCCTTGAACTATTTCTTCATTAAAGCACTGCTTAAGTGTCCTTAAATTTCAGATACTAATGAATGGTATCGTAATTCCCTAGCTAATGCCAATCTTTCTCGCCAAATATACTCCACCAGGAAAAACGTTTACTCTTCTTAAAAGAGTGCAATTAGTAAATATAATTATAACATTATCTTAAATAATATGTATTTTAATATTTTGTAAATTAATTGTTATTATATAATTTCAATATAATTCCTTCAAATAATTTAATTAAAAATAATTTTTAAAAAAATATATAAATTTTAAACACTTAACCTTGATTGAACCATATTACAAATCAGTTTCTAGAGGTGAATATTTTACTAAATGATTGTCAAAATATTTATGTTCTTTCAATTTTCTATTTTTGTGGCAGAGATACTAAATTATAAATTCTTATTCCCAAGAACCTTACTCCATTAGTGTAGATGTGATGGTAAAACGTGTATCCCAGATGAAAATAAACTAAATAGTTTAAAGTATTTTTAAATGTTTCTATTTAGAAGTAATATTGTTTTAAAGTTTTACAGACGTTTCAAGGTATAGCTCAGCCTCGTTTATATATATATATATATATATATATA
>CABFVX010002544.1:60185-85807 GCA_902151425.1 Timema shepardi | reverse complement strand
TATATATATATATATATATATATATATATATATATACACAACATGTTGACCAACACGATCCCACCATGTTGTGTTACCATATAAATGTGTCCGCAACTTGTTGGTGATGTTGGCCAACATGTTGGAATTAAGAGGCTGGTCAGTACTAACATGTTAGGTTGGCTCAACCGTTGTAGATAATAAACAGCCAACATAAATGTTGGCTCACTTGGGAAGTTCTGCGCACGCGCTATCAAGTAGAGCCAATGTATAACCTTAGCAAAGCAACTTTTTTTTTCAGATTAGCTTAACATTGAGCGAGCTCAGGGGTGGTTCAAGGGCTGGGTGAACCGGGTGGATGCCCGGGGCACCAGATTGACGGGGGGGGGGGCGACAAACAGAGTACCAACCTAACCGAGCGTAGTTTAGGCGGAATTGCAACATAATGCTAATTTTGAAGTTGTGAGTTTTGGAGATTTGTTTCATATTTTCCTCCTATTCCCCGGTTACATAGGGGGCGTCAAAAAGAATTTCCGCCCGGGTGAAAAATTTACCTTGGGCAGTTACTGATCATGTTTTACATAGTTTTGTGATCATGGGGAGGAACGAATCGAACACAACTAATTGAGTTGTATCAAAAATACCCTGTTATTTGGAACGTTGGTCTACTTCTGCTGATCACAAGATTTCAAATAATCAAAGGAATACCCTTACTGCAATAGTTAAGGTTATTGAATAATCCTCACAGTATTTTATGTTAACTTTTCTGCGAGGGTGACCTGCTGGTCTAGGAGTAAGGTGTCAGACTTCTATGCTGGCGTCCGGGGTTCAATCCTCAGTCCCGGCAAAGATTTATCTGATTACCAAACCATTCCTTCACCTCTGACAAGACATATTGTGAATGTGAGGAATGCCAAGTCTCCACCGTGGTTCGGATTCCACGTTAAACTGTAGGTCCTTCATTTCATCTCGCAATCATCCTACCATTGCACATTAGCGTAAGTGCGTACAACCCGAACGTGTAGTAAGACGCGGTGCTAATAATAATAATAATAATAATAATAATAATTTTTCTGCGAGGTTACACATCCTGCCAACATAATAAATTAATAAATGATTTGTAATACATAGTTCTCTATAACCAGAAATGTGTAAACTAGTTAAAAAAAATAAAGGAAGGCTCAGGATGTTGGCCCAACAAGTTGGCATAAATAGACACAGCTTACTTCTCTATATGTTGGACACCAACATGTTGAGCCTAACTTGTTACATAATAAATAAGGCTATAGATCATCCATAAGCTACGTTAAGCTTTTTTCTTACCTCTTTTTACCCTCTTTCTTCCCCATTACTCCCCCATATGATTCCAAGTACACATTTAAGCCTAGTTTATTATGCAACATGTCGGACTCAACATGTTGTAAGACAACATATGGGGAGAAGTAAGCTGTGTTTATTTACGCCAACTTGTTTTTTTTTTAAAGTACTGCATCTTACTATCCATTTGGGCTGTACACTTATGTACTAAACAATGCTAATGGTTTTTTTTTAGGAATTAGGAGGGCTATATTTAGAGGAAGTACACCTGCATGTGAGTGGATGGAGGGTTAAAACCCATTTCGGAAAAACCACCCTCAGTACGCCTGACCGATATTCGAGCCTCAATCTCCCCGTCATCAGCAGTCTAGTGTATTGCGAGTAGCACCTTTGACCATGCGGCCACCGATTGGGTTCCTTGATTATTATAATTCTTGTGATCAGCTGAGGTAACATTCTTAAGAAAGGAATACTTTTCACATAAACACATTTGTTTAACTGCATTCGCTTTGTTCTACTCCGTGATCACAAAACTATGAAAACTATGACGTTGAAGATTAAACTGATATACAAACAAAACACGTGCGTGGCTAAGGTAAACGACTGACTCGACTCGATAGCGCATGCGCAGAACTTCCAAATTCACCCAGAAAGTGGTGTTGGCTGTTTATTATCTCCAACAATTGAGCCAACACAAAATGTTGGCGCTGACTTTCTCTCCCAACTCCAACATGTTGGCTAAAATCGCCAACAAGCTGTGAATACGTTTATATTGTAGCCAAACCTTCTGGGATTGGGTTGGCCAACATATTTTTGTTTTAAGATAAACGAGATTTTAGACTATCCTCTCACCTCCACCAACCTGTGTCACGTAGCTTTTCACATCAAGAGTGAATGCCATAATTTCTTAGGGAAGTTTTTGTGACACTAAAAGAGGGACTCATGTAACTGCTATATAGCACGGTATAGGACAACTGAGCAACACCAAACCGGGCGCGGCCAACTGGGTGCTGGCAAGACTGGGCGTCAGCGCAAAAACGAAATGATAGATTTTTTACGTAAATATTCATTTTTGGAGTCGTTTTAAACATTTTTTAACAGAGGAACCTTAATTTGTTTGTATTTATAAATTATACTATTTGATATTTAGAAATTTAAATAAACACATAAAAGGTATGAAAAATACCTAACCTAGCCTAACCTAACCTAACTTAACTTTCGTTCTTTTTACAATTAAAACACACATTTTTAAGGTCACACCCATTTGACAGTGCCCAGTTAAAAGCATTCAGTTATCCGGATCCGTATATAACAGACCTCGTGGTATAGTGGTCAGAACTCTTTGACTGCTGATCCAAAGGTCCCTTGTTCGATTATCGACTGGTAGCGGGGGATTTTTCTTGAAAAGGGAATAATTCCCCATGTCACCGGGGGTTCGGTTAATTTGGCTTAAGTAAGGATAAGATCCTCATTGGCTCTCCCCCGTCATATTCACTGCCATCGTCCCCTCATCTCAACGGGTCATGGAAGGAGACTCCACGGAAAGGATGTACGATTAGTACATTCGGGAATACCCTGGTACATTAGTATTGGCTAATCTTTCCTCAAACTGAGCTACAGATCGATTTAGCCCCAACGCACCATTATTATTATTATTATTATTATTATTATTATTAATATTATTAACTGCTAGGAATCCATTTAAAATAATTTTATAGCAGTTATTTGTTATTTTTATTTATGGTTTAACGGCACATTTAGACAAATAGTTGAGAAATTTTGTATCCATTTATAAATTACTATTAGACAACGTTATATATTAAGTGTTGAGTAACACATTTATGCACCCACCCTCCCCGCATGTAACGACATGTATACTTAAGAGCTCCTCTTCTCGCAACAGCGTCTACACACTCCGTTCTGTAAGATGCATAAGAGACCGACCTCCACACTAACAGATTGCTCTGTATGCAGAGTCCATTTCCTTAAAGCCCCATCTAGAGATTCCGTATCCGTAAGAGCTCGACCCTACACTAACAGATTGCACTGTCTACAGACTTCTTATCCTTAATTCCCTAGTTCTTATCACTATGTTTAAGTTGGTACAACTTTAACTTTCTAAGGATTAGACGATGTGGACTGCTAAGGACTACCAAACACGGGAAAGTAAGTGTGCGCGCGCATCTTAATGTGCGTGTGTATGGAAATGAAAGGACAAACGGCATTTTTATAGCAATCAAAACTAACTAGCTCGTGTTTGAAACATATTATTGGTTACTGTACTTAAACTATTTTTCAAATGTAGCCTATTCTGGATGTTTTATCAAAATATGTTGTGTATTTACTTTTGTTTGTAATTGTTCATCTGGTATATAGTCTGTTTGCGCCTAGCTTTAAAAAAAAATATTACCCGCCTCGGTGGCGTAGTTGGCTAACGCGCTTGTCGTGTGGAGCTCGACTGCTGAGGACGGGGATATCGAGGTTCGAATCTCGGTCGGGTGAACTGTAGGTGGTTTTTCCTAAATGGTTTTCCACTCTCCCTCCACGCAAATGCGGGTTCATTTCCTCCAATTCAACCTTCCCAAATCCTAATCCATTAGTGTAATTAGTACTTAAAGCGTATAACCCGAACGGGTAGTAAGACGCGGTGCTAATAATAATCATTATTATTATTAAAAAAAATATTATTTCGATGACTTTAATTGGAAGTTTTTTTTTTCAAACTTTCTTCTGCACTGTCACATGATTACGGTTACGGACTGTGTAGACGTAATTTACATTTATAAGCACGATAAGGATGTGGAGTTTACGGACTTTGTAGGTGTGGCTTAAGTCCTTAGTCTTTACGGAATGTAAGGACTACCGATCACAGCAAAGTAAATATGCGCATGCGCATCGAAATGAAAGCACCAATAGCAGCGAGTTTTACGAACGGGTCTGTCTCAAAAATATATTTTGAAAATCTAAAGACCCTGAGAAACGTGACATCACAAGAATTTTCTGAGAAAGACCATGTTCTCAGAACGCGTAGTGTCGCTTTTAGCTGGTAGGTTAAACTTCACATTAGTATTCTTCATAAACTTTGCTTCACAGATAACGTCTATTTGCATTTTGCTCCATATAATTTTCTATCGAAGAGTTTAATTGGATGTAGTCGCTGACTTTCTCATTGGTTTGCATGGTCACGTGATTAAGGGTAAGGAATGTGTAGACGCGATATCCATTTCTAAATACTTAAAGAATATAAGGATGCGTAGCTTACGGACACTGTAGACAGGACTTTACGTGGTTTATGGATAACCCCTTAAGAGAAGACAGTAAAAGAAAAATACAGAAAATATATAGCTCAATATATTTTGATGAAATGATCCCGAATGGGATGCAGCCAAAAAAATAATCTCTTCAAGTGTACAAGCTATCTTTTTTGTTGTTGTCAGAAGTGGTTTTTAAAACATAATTATTGTCTGGAGAACTTAACTAACAATACAAATATGTTCTCACAGAAATCGATTGAAAATTATTTACTAAGAAGTTACATCTTGTGTCGGCACCCACGTAACTGTACTCAAGCTCTAATAATATGGTTTGATGGGGACTTGGAGGTTAGGGTTAAAATCCCGGCCGGTTGTACTAAGGCTGATTCACGCCCTTCCACCCACCCCTTAAATGATTTTCTACTCTAATTCCACACCAACGCCGGTAAATTGACTCTAACATATACCGTGCTCATCTCTACCCCATTTGTGTGAATATAAGGATAGTTCAGACCGGTTTGTAAGACGTAGTGCAGTGAATAGAGAGAGAGAGAAAAAAGGAAAAAATAATAAAATAAAAACGTTCGTTTATAACAATTGTAAAATTTTATTCATATTTTCAACGTCAAATATACCTTTTCATCCTCATTAACTCCCGCCTCAAATTCCCTTGTCAAAGGCTTGTGTTGTTGCGGAGGGGTTTTGTTGACCACGTCAGAAACGCCTCCCCTATTATTTTAAACTATGACGTCACGTCCGTTTCCTCCCCCGTGTCACGTGTCTCTTAGAAGCCCTCGATGATGTCGTACACTTCTAAACTTGACAGTACGAGGTAGGTGACCCACAAACAGAAGAGGATGAGTCCCGTCAACCATTTGAGACGGACAGGGCCACCAAGTTCACCTCCGATCAGTTTCGATCTCCTGATGACCAACAGGAAGATGGCGACCAGTGCCTCGGAGCAGAAAATGGTCACTGAGAAGGCCATGCTGGAATAAATACAATATATAATATAGCGTTATTCAAACTTCATGATTGAAATAACAACAAGAGAAAAATATTAGTAATAATAATAATAATAATAATAATAATAATAATAATAATTTCAATTCTATTTCAATTTCCTTGCTGACCAACAGTCGTAAGAACTATAACAGGACAATTACCTTAAAAATATATAAATATTTACACGAGAAAATAAGATAAACAATAATAGCTAAATAATTTTATATATTGTTAGTTCCGAAAAAAATAGTAATTAATAATGATAAGAATAAAAAATAACAATAATAATAAATGAATAAAGAATAATTACAAGCAGTAAAAATATGCAAAAATTAAAAGAGTATATTGTAAATTTAAATATTATAGGCAGAATCTCTACATTATTGATAATAGATTACCTTAAATAACGCTTTAAGTTTAGCTTTCCTTTTATGATAGAAGTCGAATTCGACAAATCTAGAATTGGCACTATGGATTACAATGACCTATAGAATTCACCTTATAAGAGTTAGTGAGAAAAAATAATTTTGGATTACGAGATGCCCGAGAAGGGATATAAACACCTACACGATCAATAGCCAATTTGCAAGAAACTTTGCTATTGAAAATATTAAAAACAAAAAGGGCATCACAATAAAGTTTACGTGAGAAGAGAGTTTGGAGCCCTAAGAGGTTTCGAATTCTGTCAGGCAGGGTAAGACAGGAAAGGGTGAATTATAAACGGAATGAAAGTAGGTCCCAAACTCATTAGCAATTAATAAAGGATCCGCTATGATATTGCCATTAATTTCTAGGTTGGATGGGAAAATTTTATTCACACGATTATTTTTAACAAACTTCCAAAATTCTTTGGGTTTGAATTTAATAATATTTTCTATTGATTTCATCCAATTGTCAATTTACGAAAGGGAGAAAAATTTGAATAGAATATACCATTATTTGTTAGTTTAAACTTTTTGAAAAACTGTGTCTTTTTCCTAATATATTATTTAAGAGTAAAAGAAAACCAATTCAAATATTTGGATGAATTAAGAATGTTAATTTGAAGAATATGTATTTTGATTTCTATTTGGGCTAAATTGGTAAAATTATCTACAGCCAAATTAACATACGTAGTAGAATAAAAACAAGACCAATCAGCAGTGGCCAGGTCATTGTAAATATTAAGGTAATCACCACGTGCATAGTTAATATAAGTGGTGGGAGTGTCATTAATGTTAGTAGCAATAGCCACATCAAATTAAATCAATAAGGGTGGATGAGCTAAATCAATATTCACTAGTGAATGAGAGCTATGAGCTACTAAAAGGTTGTGAAAATTAGCTAAAACAAGGTCAAGGAAGTTAGGGTCATTATCAGCTTCATTAAGTTGTTCTAATCCTAAGATTTTAGTCGAAGCGAGAAGTTGAGTAGCTTTTAATTTAATGTAGAAATGCAAAATGCTTTGAGCATGATAATATTTTCTAATCAATTTTGGGGCAGCTAAAATCACAGAGTAGTATTATTCGATAGGGCTAGTTAGCCAAAACACCTTCAATAAATGTGAAGTAATTGTTAAATGATTCAACTATTATTTGGGGAACAAGATATATGTTCCCAATTAACAGTTTTTGGTGGAGATCCGTAAAAACACGTCCACTAATGGCAAGCGCCAACTGAATAATAATAATAATAATAATAATAATAATAATAATAACGTGTCTGGGCTACATAAATCTTTAGCTCATTTTGTGGAATAATTAGCCAGTACTAATCTACCGTTGCCCAGGGTACGCCCGATAGTACTAATCGTTCATCTTTCCGTGGAGGCGCTTTTCATGTCCCGATGAGGTGAGTGGAGGTGATGGTGATAGTGAGTATGAGGGTGTCGAACCAATGCATATCTCACTCAGCCTAACTTAAGCCTAACCAACCAAACAATGGTGACTATGGGGATTATTACCCTTTAGCGAAAAAAATCCCCCGTACCAGCCGGGGATCGAGACTGGGACCTCTAGGTCATCAGCCAGGGGCTCTGACCACTATACCACGAGGCCAGTTAACACAAAAATTAAAGGAATAATTTGCAAGTCCTCCAATTTAAAAGGGAAATTTATTCATAGCATGATTTTTAAACTAGTTTGTAACGTGTGCTGTGATTTAATCAGTTGGTAAAAAAAAGTTTGAATAGCTTTCAATGCTAAAAACCAGAAGATACAATTTAAAATTATCTAAATTTAAAAAATATAATTTAACTATAGCTGGAAATAATTAAGCGATGAGTTAATTTTTAGGTTGAGGTTTTATTTAATCTTTTGGTAAAAAAAAACTCGCACGTTAAATCTTGATGTCTTAAAATAAATATCAATTTTTGAAAATTTAAAATTCGATACCATAATTGAATATTTATGGAGACTGCTTAAATTTAGTGCATGCGTTTATAGGATCACTTAAATCTTTTTTTGAACCCTTATAAATAAATTAAAAAAAGCATTCATTTTTGACAATAAATTTGAAACTATTCAATTTAAAAAGGGAATTCTAATTCCAGACGGGTTTGTTTACGTTAGTTTGTAAGTCATGTTTTGTCATAATTAGTTTGATCAGAAAGTAAATGTTAAAGAATACCAATAATAAATATAAACATCTAATTTTGAGCATTCAATTTGAAACGTGACTTCTTATTTTAGGCTGGTTCGTTTAAGCTAGTTTGTAAGTCGTAAGCTAGTTTATAAACAAGAAATTAACGTTTTAAATTAAATTAGAAATAAACGTTAAATACCCTTGCCAACCAATTAAGCATCTGTTTTAGCTAATTCAGTTTGAAACGTTAAATATCCTTACAAATAAATTAAGCATAATTTTTTTTGAGAATTCAGTTTGAAACTATCCAATTTATAAAGATAATTCTTATTCTAAGTGGGTTAGTTTAAGCTAACTTGTAAATTGGGGGTTGATGTTAGATCATATAGTTAAAGGAAAACACCTACAATAATATAAACAAGATTTTTTTTTTCAGAATTTAATTTGAAACGATCCTATCAAATAAAAAGTTTAATTGAATTCTATCCGGGCTGACAAAATGTTGTCAGCGGTGGGAACGTACTTGCCCGGGTCCACGTGGAACACCTGCCCCTTGCAGGCGTGGTAAATGGCGGCTATGGACCATGCGACGCCTATACCCAGGAACACGTTCACGGCGTTACTTCCTGTCACGTTACCCACCGAGGCGTCGGCGTACTTGTCTTGGATGGCGGCCACTTTGCTGGCGAACGTGTCTGCAGGCAGTCAAAAGACACCTTTTATACTCTCAAACAGATCATTTATATTTAAAAAATTAATCAAACAGATATATTAATAGATTACACGGGAATTCAACCCGAAACATTTGGCTAAAGGGCCCATCTCTAAAATATCATCTATCTTATGTAGATTATACATCTCAAGCTTCTTAGTGTGGTTTTCCTTATTTTACTTTAGAAAAACAGTGGAATTGAGATCAGTGAAACAATTTTATTATGTTAAAAAACTAATTAAAAATTGACAAGTATTTATTAAAAACCTATTAATCATGTCTTAATTTCACTATCTTCAAAATGAATAGCAATGAAACTGCATTTCGGTAAGTTTTCTGGTTCTAGAGTGTTATATCTAAATTTCATGGTCAATTGGCCTTTAGATCTTTGTTGAAACAAAATAGACGGGGCCGGTAATTTTAGTTGGTGAACCCATTGATAATATTGCTTATTATAATATATTAAATATTAATATATTATTAAGAAACATCTAAATTTTAAATATTTGACAGCAAACTATTATTTGGTCAATATAACAAAACTTCGACTAATCCTATTTTAATAATTTTCAAATTATTGTGATGTGATATATTACTACAGTTTAACTAATGTATAGTGGTTTTAATAGGGAGCTTAAAATATAGGTTTTAATATGGAGTTTAAAATATAGGTTAAAAATATAAAGAGAAAATACATAAATTAAATGGTTATTAAAAACAAAAAACAGTAGTAATCAAGCTAGACGAGACCTTTTATGCCTAAAGTTGTCCTCCTTTGGAATTATGAAATATAAACTTCATTCATATACAATAGATAAAAAAAAATCCCTTTCCCTCAAATTGAAAGAAATTACTAAAATAATTCAAGCAAGACAAAAAAAGCTATTATTATAGGTTTTAACATAATAATTTTTTGAAGCGAAAGATGTGTTGAAAAAAAAATCTTTTTTGCATCTAGTTTACATTCTAAGGGCTTAAACTTGAATTTCTTAAAGTTTCAGTCTTTACAAGGGTACAATCTTGAGGTGTTAAGTATTCTGATATAATAAGGCCAGTGGCTTCCGATCCATGGGTTGCAGTAAACTAGTAAGATGTGAAAAACTTATTGAGGGGTCAACAAAATGTTATTTAAGTTAGGAGCGTAGTGAACGCGAAAAAAAGGAAGTATTTGTGCAGTTTTTATAAAAAGAAAAATTTTCGTTCAAAAGAAATCAAATAATTCTCCAGTAGAAACATTGAATTTAACTTCCTTCACGTGATGACCTTAACAGTTCAACAAAATTTCTGTTAAGGGTGTCTTGGAAATTAATGACAGCTATTTATCTTCATTTAAAAAGTTTCATATCTAATTCCGCTATGCTCATGACAGATATTCAACAACTGTTGATATCACCATGTGAATAAAATTAAACTTTATGTTTCTACTGGAGAAATATTTTGTTTATTTTGGCTAAAAAAAAAAAGTTGGCCCATAACAACTTCATAAACTCTAACCTTTTATCGCTTTCCCTACACTTTCAACTCAATGAGTCATTTTGTCAAGTGAGTTTTGGGATATTTATTTCATCATAGCTTTAATTTTTATTCACAAGTGCAGTCTGAGTATTCAGAGCTGTCCAACCAAATAGCGAGATATATAATATCTGTCACGACTCTTAATGAGTGTATTTTTCCATATTTGGTGTTTGAAAAAAATACAAACATATAAAACATACTACGTGTTTGTATTGACCGAAGATATAAAATTACTATTGGACACAAAATGAATTCTATTTTTGAACCCAAACAACATGATTCATCTCCCTAATTGGCTCTCCATTATCTGTTTGCACAACAAACACTCGCAAATTACAAAGTGATCATATTTTCTTTGTGATGCATTTGACATTTTTGAAAAAAATAACTTCAATATTTTGTACGAGCTTTAAAATATAATAGTTGTCATACTATATTTTTTTGTGTGTGAATCCTTTTACCACCCGTTCGGGCTATTCGAATATTTATATTGATGGGGTAGGGTTGGGGTTGGCGACGGTAGAATTGAGAAAGAATGTACCTACATTTGCTTGATTTACAGTGGGAACTAAACACACACAATCAATTAAACCGACCAGAATATGAATCCTGATAAATTTGTAGATTAATAAAATAAATCATATATTTGTTACATGTTATGCCAATAAAACTTACATATTTGATGAACAACCAAGATTTCTATTTGAATTTCAGTGGATCGTAAGCCAATGGAGTTTGGAAATCGTTAGACAAGATCATCTGTAAAACAATGTATACAACGCATGCCCAGACTCTAGCAATGTCAGATAAATAAAAACTATGCTACTCCGTTTCCAGCACTATATAACTGCCATCTTAAGTGCAGATAAACAAAACTTTTTCAAAGAGAAGACACAACTTCAGGTACAAATAAGGCCATTTATCCAACAAACAAGGATGACACACACACACATGTGTAAGATACAGGAAATAAATCAAAGATATTAAATTTTTCTTTCAATGCTTTAATAATAAGACTCTTTTGTATACAAAGAGTTTGTTACAATCCTATTGGATAACATTAGTATTTTAGTTTGTTATAGAGTCACCAGGAGATATTAGTATCCAGTTACAATAGTTATAAAGTTGAAATTATAAGAAATATTGGATATTTATATATTTGGTAAAAAGACTTTATATACATCAACATTATAATTTAGCATTAAAGCCTTATGAGCAACCTGGACAAGAAACATTTGATCTAAACTTCACATGTGATTTGAGGTACACTTTTCTCAGGAACTATTTAAAATATCTTGCCAAAAATAATTGTAAATTTATGATTAATAGTCTATATTTTTTATATAGACAAACCATTAAAGTATTAAAGTAGGCTTTTTAAACAATAAAAAGCTCATGTCTTTAGCAAAGCATATTAACATAGTTTATGAAAAAAGTACACCTGAAATAACGTAAGGAGAAAATACATATGTTTTACGTCAAGGTCTCAGGGTTAATATAGGTAAAATATGTATGAGCTTAATTTACCCTTACTTGAGAAATGTGTACAACCATATACAACAGTGGGGGTTTAAAAGGAATCCCATTATTTAAAAACTTATGTTTCCACAATCGTGGCTAAACAATATTACGATAAGTATTTGCATTATTAATTCATTTAACTATTAATGTAAAGATAAATAAACAATAATCCATAAGGGAGTATTATTGGAAGCTTTAGATAATTTTCTATTAACTTTATATAATATAATAAATTAAATAAGACGTATTTCTAGAAAACAAAATTTTAGTGAATTTCAATCAATGTTGGTGATAAAAAGTGAGCTTTATATACAAGTCAGGGCTTACGTATGAAGGTTAAATTCAATATTAAATTTGTAATTGTTAATAAAATAATTGCTAAGTATATTCTAATCTAAATTGAAACTAGAAATCGCTCTTAAAATTATCTCCCAAAAATCTTTTATCACTATACAATTTATTTTGTGCTCCACGTCCTACCACCCATCCAGTCTTAGCCACATATTTACACTGATGAGGTAAGAAGGAGGTATAATTTAGAGTAAGCCCAACCACGTTTGCTGTGATTGAAAATGGGCAAACCACTTAGGAAAAATACTACTCTGGGAACTGCCAGCAGGTGTTCGAACCCTCACATCCTCTTTAACCACCATTCCAGGCTATTGTGAGAGTGACACCTTCTAACCTCTCTGTCGAAAGAAATACCATATAAATTATGGTCTTAAAAAAAAACATCCAGATTTTGAGATGAGGGGTCTACTAGTTACATCCAAGCGACAAAAAATATTCTATTTGGTATGCTACAAGATGTGTCTACACTTGAGTGTAGATGTGTTTTTTTACATTATCAGGGAGGGATTACACTATTTTCTTACTGTAAAATTCCCTTTCTTTGCCCCATACTTTTCTGAGAGAGTGTCAATTATTTTTGCTTCAAACGATTTATGTTAAAGTAGGCCTATATATAAATTAAATTTAACTTTTATATATATGTATGTATATAATTTGTGAGAATGGTGGCGCAGGAGTGAAAAGGTTTTTTTAAATTACAACATTCGTTACGTTTTAATGATAAGCGTGACAGTAATAATAATATATTCTTTATTTGGGTGAAGTCACGGCTATGATAGTAAAAATTTTAATTTTTCTAAAAACAATTTGCATTCGCTGTTTTTTTTATAAAAGCCATGTCAAGGAAAAAACAACATATATTTCCTTTATTTTATGATCAATACAGTATATAATATCTAATATTTGCAATTAAATGCCCTAATTTAATACATTTCCAACCTTTTCTTCATCTTTCGTAAAAAAAATTTAAGTCACGTAATAATCTGTCGAATTTGTCCTGCTCTCCTGGTTTCCTAGGTGCGAGGCAACCCTGATATTAGATATTAATATGTTATTTTTTATTAGCCACACATACACACACAGGTATGGCAAACCAACACACATAGAGATCAAGGCCCGATCCCTCCCCCTACCTGGCACACTTGTGCCCATCGCCACTATACTTAAGGCCGTGACGGAGTCTTGAAGATTTATCGAACAACCAAAGTGAGTCGCTACGTCCCCGATGATGGCCGTCAGAAACCCGATCCATACAATGGAAGACCAGAAGCACAGCCACCCATGAAATGTATCTGAATCAAGCTCCTGTTAGGTTAGATATTTTCAACTCTTAAAAATACACTTCACACGATAAGGTTCTCTTCTTGGATGCCGGAAGACGTATTACCTAAAGTTTGTGGCTACAAGCATATTTATGTCCACTATTACTTATTATAGCTATAATAATGTCAAGGTCAAGCTTTAGACTAAGAAATAACCTTAATTTAAACCCTCCAGGCCAATAGGTATTTCTAAATATATGTCTATTATAAATGTAATAATTTAAAATAGGTGTTAATTTTTTTTACAAATAAAATCTATTCTACGCGAGAACAATGGTGTATGGTCATCCTGTTTTAAATGTAAGAAAATAAAAGAAAGTTAAAACATATTCTTAAAACAATAAAAAATAGTGTACAAAGAACCTGCAAATAAAAAATAATGTAATCATTATTTGAGTCATTGTTGCAGTAAGCAAAAATGTTTTCTTATGAAATAGCTGTAGTATATTTTATCAATTAATATTATGCTTTGTTAACATATTGACACAGCCATGCAAAGCAATTACACAGCAGTTTTAACTGAACTACTAATCGTAGCTACATTAAATGCATGCAAAATAATACCTTTCTTTCTGCGTCCAGAGCTCTGGGAATTTTTACTAACTCTATGTCACAAGTTTGAGTCGATTTAGAGTGAGAAATAATCGGCTCACAATTTTTTCAAAGAAAAAAAGACCCACCCAAAACAACAAAAACATATCAAAAGGAGTTTATACTTTCACCAAAATACAAGAACAAAAACTAGGTCACGCGACGATCTCTCTGCCAATCGTAAGATTCCTCTGCGCTACTCTCTTTCCTCTCGGCGTGGGTTGAAATAATTTCAGGTTCGTCTGATGTGCACTTTTAAAATCAACCTAATCTATTCGATGTACATGTGTTGTGCAATTAGACCAAGGTCAACAGATTGAACGAGTGTGTGGAAGCGATTTGAAACCATTCATTAAATGAATCGCACTCACGTTGATCAGTGTCAAATTGCGTGCAGGTGAAAAAACACTAGTGCAAAAAAAAACCCAATATCATTGATAATAATACAAAATACAATATAAGTCTAGCCAATTTAAAATAAAATATATGTGGGTAATCAGATTGTTTCTAGTTGGCGTTGCAAAGCATCTTGGGTCATACGATCGTGGGAATTGCTGAGACACTCAAATGGATCATACCCTATATTTTCAGCAAACGTGTGATTCAAGCTTTGGAGAACACTATTTCTTGATTCGCGAGTAATAATTCAGTCATAAATACTCTAAATAAAAATAAAGGTTGAGTGCTTTAATGCGTAATCATTGTATTACCATTTTATATTAATGAGTTTATCTCATTTTGTTCTCGTATTATAGATAATTTAGGTCGCTGTAGACCACTATGGTATGAATAAACTTAAAAAATAATAAAAAATGTTCTGTCAATATTGATATTATTCTTGCTCATTAGTGATTCATTAGTGAGTCATTCTTTGAACTTACAGTAGCCCCGCGGCTTCTTTGGTGCTGACTGACGGCTTTGAAAAGTTACCAGACCAAATTATGTATCCCTACGCCGAACTAGATGATCTGCAAAAGCATGTGTTTAGCAGCTGTCACTTCTGACGGTCAAAATTTAGGTATATACCTAAATGTTGACTATCAGAAGTCAGCTGTGAGCTTTCAGTCAGCACCAAAGAAGCTATGGGGCTACTGTAGGTCTAATGATGTACGGACAGTAGATAGTTTCTCAATCTAGTTATTGGTTTCAATACGATGGTCACTCAAAGTATTTTTGTTAGGTAGCTCATCTCTAGAGAGTTGAATTAAAAATGTAAGCAACCGATGGAGTATCTAGGACATATTATTTAAAAAAAAATTGACATGTGTTGCGAGAGTGATGTATTAAGCAGCGTGAACAACGGTTATTCTCTATAAAAGTAATATATATATATATATATATATATAGCAATATTAATTTGTTTTATATCTAACCTTATCACCAAGGAAAAATACCAACTTTAAATCCAAGGAGAATTTATATAAAATACTTCAACTTGAAATCCAAGGAGAAATTATATAAAGTACTTAAAATTGAGATTTAAAGAGAAATTATATGAGATAATTCCAATTGAAATCTAAGGAGAAATTGTATGAGCTATTTCAACTTGAAATCCAAGGAGAAATTGTAGGAGATATTTCAACTTGAAATCCAAGGAGAAATTGTAGGAGATATTTAAAATTGAAGTCCAAGGATAAATTATATGAGATATTTCAAGTTGAAATCCAAGGAGAAATTGTAGGAGATATTTCAACTTGAAATCCAAAGAGAAATTGTAGGAGATAATTTAAAATTTAAAGTCCATGGAAAAATATTAAGATTGTAGTAATGAAAGGAACATGAAATAATTCTAACATGAATTAGTAGAGCTAAACATTTTTTGAACTACAAGAGCGACTAAATAGTATGAATTTATACAAAATTGATATTATCTATTAAAATCGATGACTGAAAACATATAGCCTGACGTATAAATACATGAAAATCGTTTACTAAGCTCTTGTAACTATCAATAAAATGTTTCTTCCTATTTAAATCGGACTGTAATAATCATAGGATTGAATCGGTTTCGTATCAGCGAGTATTCGCTTCAAACTTGTGAGAGTGCTTGCATGCGTGTGCGTGTGTGCGTGTGCGTGTGCGCGTTCTCAGGCTAGGGGGAGTAGGGGAAGAGACGCTCTTACCTGGAACGCTTGTGCCAAGCGCGACGAATGCTATGGCGGTGACGGCGTCCCGTAGCCCCACCGTGCAACCAAAGTGTGACGCCACATCGCCTATGACGGCGGTGAGGCAACCCACCCCACATATCGACACAACGAAACACAAATAACCGTCTAACATATCTGGGGAATAGAAGAGACACACAAATGGTAGGGTTTACTCCGTCAATACAAGAGCCAGTAAATTCTGTGCATCGATTCTGAATATTTCTTGACTTTTGTTTGTAATTTAAAAGGCAGAGTTAAGCTGTCAATTGTAAAGTTTTAAGTAAATAAAACGGCTCAGAATGAAATCATATTGTATTTTGAGTTTCTTTAAATTTATATATACTATAAAGCCACATGACTGAGTCCCTCACTGACATCAATGTTTACCCACTTCTAGATGATCTAGAAACTTGAAATTTAATAAACTTATAGCTTCTAGACTTTAACTGACGGGAACATTTTAAAAAGTTAAAAAATTTAGTTTTTAAACCCTGAAAATTTTCAAAATGTTGGAGCAACTTTAAAGTCGGTGCAGACCTTTCTTTAGAGGTCTCTTGTGGCTAAACGGTAATACCTATCAAAAAACGGCTCTGGAATTACATTAGTTTACATCCACTTGCAAAGAAAACTCACTGGGGGTTTTGGGTGGAGCCCCCAACGTGCAAATCCAGTTATGGTTTATTAAACGAATAAATAACCCGATAGGGTGAAGTAATATTACTATAATACTGGCCAGTGTAAACTTATAAGCAGCCCTATAGGTTTAAATATTATTACTGTATTACTGGTTAGTTTGAACAAATAAACAACCTGATATGAAAGTAATATTACTAAGATGGTGAGCATTATTAGAGCATTATTACTTCACCTGGTTGACTTGTTCATTTGTTTGTACAGACCAGCATTATAATAATATTACCTCATGTTATGAAGTTTTAATTGGAATTTATCACCGAATTTACTAACCGTTAAGAGTATAAGCTTAAGTAATAATTATGATAATGAGTTAGGGCTAGTAAAGGTTGAATTTAGAGGAAGTGAGCCAGAATTTGCGTCGAGGGAGAGTGGAAAACCATTTAGGAAAACCACCCCAGTTCACCCAACCGAGATTCGAAACTTGATCTCCCCATGCTCGGTAGTCTAGCTCAGCACGATACCAGCACGTTAGCTAACTACGCCACTGAGGTGGGTTGTTATGAAGGTGTTTATTTGTTTATACTGACCAGTATTATATATATATTACCTTACTCTTCCAGGATTAACGTAAACTCTATATTTAAAGTTTAAAATAATAAAATATTTGAACTAATATTAAATTTCAATCTTAAAACGTTAAAATTGACTATTACTTACTTTCTTTAAAATTACTAACAAAAGTTGCCAAAAATAAGGAATCTAAAATTTATCCTGTGTAAGGAAAAATATGTTCTCTAAAATGTGTATACGTTAACATTAATTTTCCTGTTCACAAAAAAATTTTAAACTACAATTTTGTTTTATTACAAACTATACCAACATAACATAGAAGAATATAGGACATGTCTTACAAGAAGTGGTATTTTCACACTTAAATGAAAAAAATATTGTAATCACAAATGATTATATTTAAATATAAGAATGTCTTGATTGTAGATCGGAGCTATAGCTAGCTATAGTCTGCCCATACTAATTTTGCCTTATTTTAACGTACATACATAAGGCTACCTAATCACGCCATTACCTTATGGGATAGGCAAGAAACGGTGCATACAGCTCAAAAACCAACAACTCTGTACTTAATACATCTTCACTAACTTTTTAAACACGTTCCTATACTTGCATACTAACTTCGCTTCTACAACATCCAGAAACCGAGTCATCCATGCTCTTTTAATCTTTAAACGCTTAATTTTTTTTTAATTTTCACACATTTATCTACAAAATTTAGCCAAGTATTACATGGCCTATCCCTTCCATTTAATCCCCACAATCTTCCTTCATATATTTACTTCATCATTCGATTCACACTCATCTTCTAAACATATCCAAACCAACGTAAGACGCTTCTTTCACATTGACCGATTGGATTCCCTTTTACACCGCACTCCTTCAGCACCCATTAATTACTGACTCTGTCCATACGAGTTCTTACACATACATTTTTTAGATATCTCACTCCAACCATATTCATCTTGCTCTTTTGTTTCTCCTGACAAACCCACGCTTCACATCCATACAACAATGTTGGCGTTAATACACTTTTATATAATTCCAGCTTTGCTTCTTTAGATATTATTTCATTCATTACAATAGTATACACACATCCAACTACTTTTCGAGATAAATTCACCCGTCTGTAAATTTCACCATCCATCCTTACATTTTTACAGAAAATTCTGCCCATAGACACAATATCGTTCATTTCCATCCAGTTTAGCTCATTTCCATTTATAATAATCTGACAATCATTTCCTGATACGTCCTTATCCTAAACTATCACCTTAGTTTTGGAGACAATTATTCGAGGATCCATTCACCACATTCCAACAATTTAATGCATTTTATAAGTCATTTTCATTCTAAGCCATGGCATCATCTGCAAATATCAGCAATCTCACATTGATAATGTCCAGTTGCGCATCCACTGCATCTTCACACGTACCCTTCAACACTTATCTATGAATATATAAAACAGCCATGGAGACAAAACACAATGTCTAACACCCTGTTCAATGTAAAGTCATAACTCCATCCACCCTAATGCACGCTTTATCATCATACACTGCTATAATTGCATTTACTAACCATGCATACACACCATACTTTCTCAGAACATTCCATAGCATACTCCTATTCACCCGGTCGTACGCTTTCTCCAGACCAACGAATGCGCAATAAACTTTCTTTCTTACTGCCATACATTTCTCAAACACTTGTTGTAATTCAAATATTTGGTCCGTGCAACCTCTACCTGGCATTAAACCATATTCCCCCCACCCCGTCCAATTACTGTCTGCAGTTCTTTTAGCCCACCCTCTCAATAAAAACTCTCCAACAAACTTTGCCTGAAATACTTTTAAAAAAACTAACTGCCTTATAATTCTCACATTAACTTTTACTGCCTTTACACAAAGAAACAGTAACAGCATTCTTCGAGTTATTAGGAACATTCGAGATCCTCACACGTGCATCAAACAACTCACACCATCTGGCAAGTAGTACTATTCCTCCACACTTAGAATTTAACGTGTGATAACGTCCATTCCTGCAGATTTGCCATTATTTAACACGTTCATATCTTTTAACCCCTCAGCCTCATTAATTATTTAATTCATCATAACATTTTGCTTATTTTCTGCTACTTTTTCTATGTTTACATCATGCAATTTCTCAAAATAATCTCTCCAATGCACTCTTAAACTGTTTTCATCCCCAATCATCTCACCACACTCATTATAAATACCTTAGGTCCTTGCACTTCTTGTTTTGTTATTTTTACCCACTTCCAGAACCGCTTCTTTATTTCTTCAAAATCATTCTGTATTCTTTCTCCTTCTTATTTTAATACGGTAAAATGTATCCAAACGCTACCGAGGATTGTTCCACCTCACTTTTATGTAATAATTTTCGTAATTTAACATTAATGGTCAAATTGACAATATATGTCAGTGGGGCCGATGCACATAAAGTTGAATGACTTTTGAGTCGCAAAATAAGGTCAAATTTTGCATGAACAAACTATAGCTAGTTTTTTTTAGCAGTAAACCCTACATTTGTTGAAGAAAATAGAGAATGTTAATAGATTAGAAAGAACAGAAGCATGGGAAAAGGGGAGGCAACCATAAAGAGTTTTAACTCTGAAGAGAACACAGAAGATTAGTATGGTTTGAATGGGAAAAATCTTGTCATCACAACCAACAAACGTATTTTTTTTTATGAAGTTTGTTGCCTACCTACAGGGGGAGAGTGAGTGGCTATTTATATTAAGCGCGTCGTTTGGGTTACATCTCCAACCTCACCATCCTGAAACACTTCCTCCCCAAACCATTGAACCTAAGTACGTCCTCACCTCAATAAATTAGTGTCTATTATTAACTCACCTCCTTTAGATACTGATATTTTACATCCTTTATATGTGTTTCCACTTTCCTACCAACACAACGTTCACAATATTATCCTCAAGTGTTTAACCCTGAACATATTGATTCAAATTACAAAATAAACTTTCTCATTTAATATTTTAGAAATATACGAATCTATGGAGATTTTTAATTATACAGGTTCTAGGAATTTTATACAGTCTGTTAACTGGAACCACCCAAGTAGCCTAAGCAGTGGACAGTAAATAATTACATACATAGGAATAAAACTAAGTTATTTAAAAGATTTTATATTTATATTACGTTTCAAATTTTATTGTGTTTATTCAACCATCTCTTTTTTTTTTACCACAGTAGAAATTTAATATTGTGTTTAATTTAAAATGAGATTAAAATTATGAATGATGAATATGGAACTATCCAAACATAGAATGATTGATTGTAAATTTCAAAACTGTTTACAACGTCTTTATGATATAAAAATATCAGATTAGTTTATACTCTTTATTTATGAAAAGGATAATTACTGTCCTATTAATATTTTACAAAGAAACAATTGCGTAGCTTCGATAAACGAATATTAATCGATATTCAAATCTTATTTTAAATTTTAAATATACATTTCTTTAAACTCAAAGCAAATCTAAATAGATGCATTTATTATTAAGAGTTTTAATATTTATTGGAGTAATTGAATATAGTGTACAATGAACCTGAAAAATAATTCTAATAGTTGATTCAATTAAAAATTTATCTGAATAGATAATAGAAGTGATGATAACAAAGATAAATGTTACATAATAAATATCACATCAATAATTTACAAGCACATACACATGAAACATACAAAACTCTGAAGAACTACAGGAGAAGAAGACTCAGTTTAGAAGAGACCTTTGAAAAACTACATAATTACACATTAAAAACAGAAAATAAATACGTGTTCAGAATAAATTAGATTAGCTTTAGAAGAACTGGACAGTCTGCTGTCGATGACACTGACGTTCAAGCAAAGAACTTTGAGTAGCACAAATATTTATCTGATGTAAAAATATATTTTCTATTCGTTTATCCACAATGGTGGTCACGTGGTTTAATAGGCAAGTTCAGCAATAGACTGAAATTTTGGTGACTGGGAGCTTTTAGAGGTTCGAAGCTTGGTCTCGTGTACTGAGGGATGTTTCCTATTTATATGATTTATTTTACACATTTCCTCTCCATATTATTACGTGTTCATTAATTTTTATCAGTTCTCCTCATCATTACCTCTTAGATTAAGTCGTTAAATAACTCTTGTATTAAAAACTTATAAACATAAAAACTACTCATTTACACTTTACATAGTATTTTATTTATTTATTAGTAAATTTAACACCAGGCTATTATTGGTTTAATCGAAGCGGTAACGTGGGAGAAGTAATTGATAATAATTGAACCTACACTAATGTGTAGAGAAGATGAGAAAGTAGCAGTAATAAATCATATCCTGAAAACCACCAGTTGGTGCATCCAACCGAGATTCGAACTTTCGCCCCCTGTTCACTGTAAATAAAATCTAATGCAAGGCTTAAATGACATGTGTGTCATCATATCTAGTGATTATAAATACTTCTTAACTGTTTGATTTCATATGGCTGAATAACCAATTAAATTGATCATCATACTAAACACAGTATATGTAGTACTCAAGTTCTCCGTGCATCGCCAATGCTTATCATTCACCTGAGAGAAAATTAAATGTCAAATTTCATGCATATTTTTCATTAAATAAAACAAGAACTCAGTAAAATATATATTTTCTTAAAATACTAATGATTTATTAAGATTACTTTATTTTTAGTATGCTTGTCTACTAACTACGTTAATTATTTTAGGGATTAGGAAGGATATACTTATAGGAAGCGTACGAGAATTTAAGTTACAGAAGAGTGGGAAACCATTTTGGTAACACCACCCTCAATACATACGACCGAGATTTTAGCCTAAAATATCTCCGTCATCTTCAGTCTATTCTACTGCGAGAGTAGCGCGTTAGACTACGTGGCTATCGAAATGGGTAAAATTACTTCAATGGGGTCTATATATATATATATATATATATATGAGAGTGTCTGGGCTACATCACTCGTAGCCCAGTAGTGAAAAAATGAGTCAGTCCTAATGTACCGATGCCCAGGCAACGTTCGAAAGTACTAATCGTACATCCTTTTTTAAGGAGGCTCTTTCCATGTCCCGATGAGAAGAGGGGGTAAAAGAGGTTTATTCTTTTCTTATTGCATTATTAAGGTACTACGTCGAAAATTATTTTTAACTAATATGATGAAAATAGTAAATTCCTGGAAATACATCCCCTTGTGATCAAACGAGTTTGACAAGCCCGCTCTAAAGATATCTCCACGAGGAATGCCCTTCCAACGAGGGTTAATAAAGTTGGTATCACTGTGTGTGATTATCTCCTAAGGCCCGAGGGTTGCAACACGATAGTGCTTTGTCAGAAGAATTTCAAACAAGCCCGCATCGTGAGGGGAGGTTTTATATAATCCAAAGGGAATAAAACAAAAGAGGGATTAAATTAAGTAAATACTTTAATATTTAATCCGATCTAGTTTTAATACGTGCCCATCATTTTATATATACAACTAATGTGAATATATCTAACCAGCTTTGTTTTATGTACGAAACAAATATACCGATTTTTTAAAAAGAGTTTTATATTAATTCATATTTATGATACCGTTAAGATAAAATAATAGTTTTTTTTAAGCTTTCCTGATTTTATTTAAAATTTGTAGATTTATTCTAACAAAAACGTTTATCAAATGTTATTAGTTTTGTGCTCCTTATCTCATTGCCAAAGCCTAGACTTTGATGACCTAATAATTTTAAATGATAACCCATTAAAGTACTTAGAATTTATCAAAAAAATGTCCTAAAAATATGAACAAAATCTCGTAATAAATGCACATGACTAAACCAAACACATAATTTACGCACACACACACACACACACACACACACATATATATATATATATATATATAATATATATGTGTGCAACTAAACGCCTTAAACAACTAAACCTCTTCATACTGCTGAATATAAGATTTATTTTCAAAAATCTGGTTCATAATTGATAGCTATCCCTTCCTAACGCAACCCTCTACATCTTAATTGCAGTGTCTCACATGGAATGTGTATTTTACAACCAAACACGCAAAGAAAATATAAAGTTCATTGCCTACACTATATTTTAACTCCACCATAAGTGTGTGATTAACAAAATTATATCTGATTATTTTTTTATTTATAAAATATTAATCGCTAAAAAATATACATATTCAGAATAAATGCATAAAAATAACTCAAATCCGTAAAAACTCCTCAAAAATTACGCCAACCAATAATATATTACATAAAAGTCCAAAAATTATAAAAAAAAAAAAAAAATTATCTAAACAATAAAAAAACTTTTCTACACCAGAGGATTTCGAAAAAAAAAAAGAAGATGAAATAACAAAATTCCAGCCCAATTATTATTGGAATAATTGGGCATGGTTATTATTTTAATAAGGTAAGGATGATATAGGTTTTATTTAGAGAATTTGTACTTACATTTACATGGGAAAATTGAAAAAGCCTTTAAAAAGTATATATATGTATCAGTACACTTGATATTTAAACTCGGACCCCTCTTTCACCAGTAAATCAAAGCTAAGACTAGCTCCTTTGTTCATATGTCCACTGATAGAAATTTGGTTTACTTTAATTTTCAAGATATATTTTAAATGAAAATTTTTCATAAATTTAATTCCTATTCAAATACTTTTTATTACTGAGTGCATATTTCATTTAAAATACACAAAAGAATAATTAAATTCTCACCTGATCTCTCGGAGTGTTGAAGAATACACTTAAGAAGGATAGAGAAGGGATAGATGAATGCAACCACATATGTAGCTCCAGAACCTCGTTTTATAACAAATATATAAAATATAAAAAGTTAACACTCTAAAAGTCTTATAACTGGTGTCTGATAAAATTAAAATAACTGTTTTTAGATGTAAACGAGTTTAAATACTAAAACATTTAGTTTAAAATAGCAAAATATTTTCTTAGCATTAAAAAAACCCGTTAAATTTACACTTTGATATACAATCATGAACAAAGATGGTATGAAAAATGTAATATGTCTTAATGAGACGATTTTCGATACCTCAGTTTCTTAGTTCTTAAATTAAAGTAAAATCCCTTTATCCAAACGGAGAAATCTGATTTTTTCAATTAAACAAAATATACATAGTAAAAAGTTGTCCTTTACCATAGATATAAAGGGTGTTTGTAAATTATGCCCAAACTTAAACCACAGTATCTGTAGGTAGAAATACTGTATATAGAGAAACTATTAAAAAACGGTCCTAAAAGGTAATCTTGTATTACGAATGTTAAAGCTAGGCTCAACAACGCCGGGAGTAAGCAGCTGTAAATACGTACATGTACAGCGAGTTGCATATCACTAGGCGGGAAATACACAACCTACCGATCGCCAGACATTTAACACAAATGACTGATAATGCTTTCGTCTTGTGAACGTGTGTGTGCTACATGTGACAACTTGGTCACAACAGAATCCGTTGGTTGCGTTTGATAGGCAACCACCCTTACGACACGTTGCCCCAGACGGGCACTCCTGCACTACTAATGGTATGCAATTTGATGTACATGTACGTACTTAGAGCTGCTTACTCCTGGCGATGTCACGCCTAACTTCAACTTTCAGTTAGTAATAAGAGATTATATTTTCCAGACAATTTTTTGTACTTATTTTTCCGTTTCTTTCTACCTACAGATGCTATAGTTTAAGTTTGGGCACCAAATTTAGAAATATCCGTTGTAATTATGTGTGGAAATTCAGTAAAAAAAAGTCAAATAGTAAGTTATTAAGGACAACTACTCTTTTATTCTAACATTCTAAGGTAATAAAGTTTTAAATAAGTTCACCCTAAATATAGATTCAATTTTAAATGTTATTTATTAAATTAATGGGAGTGCCGGGGCTTTTATCAAACCAAAATTGTCAATAAACACTAACGCTTACATGGTAATTAAAAAGCTAACAGGCCAATTACTGTTCATTTCACTATTACGATCTAAGACAAGCACATTAAGGTATTTAATATTACAAAATATATAAACTAACAATTAATTTTATCTTGTATATATCAACCTAGTAATATATATACATTACTAGTATATATATATATATATAT